>JAGDQP010013616.1:0-47318 GCA_022664845.1 Lepisma saccharinum
CATCAAGGCTGTTCTGAAGGCGAAAGGTGGCCCGACACCATATTAATCTGGTAAGTTGCACTTTCGTTCAGGTGTTTCCATTATTCTGATAAGCATCTGTATATATAAGTATGTCGGAGCTCAGTCGCGGGACACCTCAGGAATCTTCGTAGCCCTGGTTGTTAGTTCCTGATTTGAAAGTTGTCGACAGACATAGAGGAGATATAAGATTGTACATAGGAATATCTTAGAGACCCAGTAAAGTTATTAGTATTATTACCTATTAACTCGTATGCTATTCTTTGCTAGGATTGATTGTTGGAATTATAGTTTAATCTTATTTGAAATGCCAATGTGATTATTTCAGTTTATACAATTCACAATACGCCATTTGAAAGTAGCGCCTACCGGGAACATCACTCTTTTCATTTTGCTTGTATGTATGGACGACAGTTGTAATCCATACCTATGAATTGGTTCTTTTAATCAGTCAAGAGCAGTATTGTAAATTAATTGATTCGTGCAGCTGTGGAGTTCGGTAAATGCTATTTTCAATTTATTTGTATTTGATCACGTCCTTGTTAACGTTGCTAGGAATTCACAGAGGACTTCCGCAGAATTTTTAGATTCGTATTATTATCTGGGTATTTTTCGTTTTCAATTCTGCACATGCGCAGAATGAGAAAACTGTTTCCTAGCTGTACATGAAATGCTGATCAAGAGTTTCTACCGCCATTTTGTCAGTTCTTATTTTGGTAGGAATGGGAATTCCGAACCCTAATTGACAATTACGTAAATGATAAAAATGTGGTGTAAGTCGTGGGATCAACTTAGTTTATATCTCTGGGATTTAGCCAACATAATTCTAACACTCTATACTGGTGGTTTATTTTAACTGTAAATTTAGAACAGTCAGTACGACGCTAGATTTTTGACTGAACCCGTGTTCAATCAAATCTCCTTGAGATTTTTTATTCTTTTGCTCCCAACATTCCTAAGAACTATATGATGGATGCCTTTTATTAGCCAAATTACTAAAAATTGCAAACAGCAATATTTCGGAAAATCTTCAACAGTGTACGTTCATTTATTTCTATAAATCTGGTAGAAAACATCGACTAAAATATAAACTTTTCATTTTTAACGTAATAGTTATTCAGTCAATTTAAACATAATTTCGAAATAGCAAAACTTAAATGTTACGTATACCAATTTCTGGTATAACGTGGATCCGTTTCCATAATAGAAATATTTTCATGTCTCACTCATTGGTATTCTACATATCATAACTAAAGCTTTATATTACTTTAAAATCGTAATGTTTTTCTCTCTATTTCAGAATATTATTTCCAATCTAAACCCCACATTAACTATGTAAATATCATATTAATATTCTTGTTCTTGTACTGAGATCGGAAAGCCTGCATGCCCATTTCAAATAAGTCAAGGGACGGCAACTTTTCAAAGTCTATCGTCTTTCGAGACTCAAGACAAGACCGAGACCGAGATGACAATGAGGTTTACAATCGAGATGGAGACCAAGACCGGAATTTTCAGATCGAGACGAGACCGAGACCAAGACCGGAATTTTCAGATCAAAACGAGACCAAGACCGTCCTAAAAATTTGAGACTGATTCCAGTATCGTCTCGTCTCGATACCATCCCTACTTCAATTCAATTTTAAAAAAGGGGGGTATGAAAGCACTTTTATATGTGTCCAAGGGAGTAAAACGATTTTCCAGGTATTTTGTGAGAAATATTAAACCTAATAATTAAATATAGTGAATTCTCTGTAATTCGAACTAAAGTTTATTCCCCTTGAAATTCCTATTTAAACCAATGTTAAAAATTCATATGTAGTTCGAATTTTTTAACCTTTTATTTGGATAATTCTAAGTCACAATTTCATTAATTTACAAAAGAAAAAAATGGAAATATTCCTGAAATCCAATGTCTCAAACATTTACTTTACGATTTAGTGATGGTCAGATAACAAACAGAAGATTGCAGTTTTAACCTGTTTACAGCTATAGACAGGCAGCCGTAGAGAAAATTTTTGTTTGCTGGTATGCAGGCTTCACTCACTGCTCAATTACGTGGGATAGTCCATCCCTTTTGTGCATAAATGTATGTCCCTAAACCCCATCCTCCAGTAGCCTATGTTTCTGTAAAGACCAAAATAATAATAATAATAAAAAAAATGAAAGTCTTAACTACACTGAAGTTCCGCAATAAATGAAATTCAAGATTTTGTTGACCGCGTAAAAATAAACAATCCGAAGCAAACTTGAATCACGAGATAGCTAATGTTGTTACACGTGTGATTTTGTGGATTAATACATTACATTACGCTTACTTAAATATGTTTTCCTCTTGCTGGTAGCTTAATTATTGTGAAAGGATTATTTTTCTTACTTCCACTATAGGATCACGTACGAAATTCTGCTAATTAAGGTCCACTGCATGTTAATGATTTTCGTTTATACAGTAGTAAGTACTTTGGTTTTATTGTTTTTCTTTAATAATGCATGTTTTGAATAATTCGAATCATTTTCGTATCCCCATGGAGTTCGAACGAAAGAGAATCTACTGTATTTATTTTCTTAACCCAAAAATAACTGTTTACTGAAAAAAAAAATATATATATATTCTTTTATAAACAAATTTTTTTTTTTTTTTTTTTTTTTGCTATATAATTGTGTAAGACATTCCAAAAACTCAAAATAATTGTTGATTGCAAAAAAGCCGCAAATATTTTTTTAACAGCCAGATATTTTTTTAATAATTGCTATAAACTGTACGTATGACGTTCCAGAGGTCCATAATAAAAAGAAATATTGAACGACCTAAAATATGGAAGAGCAAACAAAATATTTTTTATTACCAATCCGAGCCTTACTTATGTTTCCTTATTATAAGTTCTAAATGGGGTTTCTTACGATGTAATTCAAGTCCACATTTGACATCCATGATCGCATTCAATGTTCATTCACACATGAAAGTTCTTGCCTCAGTTAATGATTGTGAAGAGGCCGAAAACCCACGCTCCACGTGATAGCCTTAACAACATTGGCCACATTTGGGAACTTTAAATAACTTTTCTCTCTTTTCACTCCGATCAAATGATGACACCAGTATTCATCAATGCTTACGTTTTCTTCTTCTTCCGTTACAGGTTCACTTTCAAACTGAAGCAATATCCACTCATCTGAGTGTGTCAGCAGGAATGTTTACAAGGAAGAGATTTTGCTATCTTCACATCCTCCTTGCTGGCAAGCACGAAAAATTCTTCAACATACTTGATTTAAATAAGCGCTTTTGCTTTCCGGAAAAAAAGGTATTTCTTCAGAACACGCGATTTTACAAGGACGACCTAATTATGATAAGGCAAAATGATGAAAGGTGTACCTTTTATCATTTTGCCTTATCATAATTATGTCTGCTTTAGAAATATTTCGTGCGCAGGTTAGTGCTTCCTACGGATGAGACAAGTGAGCAGTTTCTGGCCTTACTATTTAACAGTAAAACTTGATTTAAAACACGGTTTGTAAATTTATTTTCTACGGACTAGACAAGAAACTGTGGCCTAAGTCCGTCACATGTCTGAAAGATTATGTCCCTCAGACAGCAATCTTCCGGGAAGTCAGGATGGAGTACGAAGCGGCCAGAATCATCTCTAGTTGTAACAAAAGTTTTGTTGCAAGTTTTTAAAAAATATTTCCTACATTCGGAAAGATGGCATCTACTAATGAAATATAAAATTAGGATTGAGTTACAAATATATCCGTCTCCGGGATAAAAGGAAGGAACTATTCAAGTTGGTCCAACTTTTGGACTTGGAATTGTTTTCCTATGAAAAATTATATTTTCCCAAATATCGCCTTGTTTAGCTACATGTCAGGACAATATTTTCCACAAAAGTGTGTCATGTGATTGTGTACATCTCTACAAGTCAACAAATACACATATATATATATATATATATATATATATATATATATATATATACATACGATGTTTCAATATATTTATTATTGAAATAAGAAAAGTGAGTTATAGACATGCGACAAAACGTTTGTCTACAACTGTACCGTCCTACCTAGTATAACCGAGGAAAACTAGTATAAAAAAAAAATGCCAGGCACGACTCGAACCTACTTCTCTACCTAGTAACGTTTCGCAGTCCCACACCAAAACCACTCGCTACGGGAGCTGGATAACATCTTTGAAGAAATATATATTGTAATCAATTTCATGAAGCTCGGTCTTGTTTCTTTCTTATTAACGATAAATTAAGAATCGAACTTCTCAGAACCGGTAAACACATAGAAGTGGAAGTAATCCAGGTGATTATACAGCCTACTGTAACAAACAATTACGTAGCAAAGAAAGAAGAAGAAAAATGACAAGGCAGATCTGTAATGATGACTCATTAAGGTTAAAATTAAATTAACCTCCTATAAAAGGCATGAACATCTAAGGCTCACGACTTAAACTTTAAAGAGGGATTTGTACTGCTGTTCTCAACTTACCAACAGTGAATTCAATCTGTGGGGGACTCATGATTATACAATACTCACCTCTAGGGGATACCAACATCGAATCATCTGCAAGGAGATCACTCCATGTTTCTTCTGGATAACACAATGAATCCAAACTGTCTAAATAATAATAATAAAAATGCTTATTTATGTTCTCATTACCAAACTACCTGCATATGGCATTGGTATAAACAGACATAAAATGATGTAGACAAATAAAAGTACTGGTATTTATTTTCTTGTCATAAATCGATCCAAATTGAAATTTACATCATCTTACGATTCTAGTCAAGATTCGAGCGCTAGATCTAAACACTTCCTTAAGGGAAGAAATGAGAAGTCAGGATCACCTTGCAAAATTAACATCGTGTCGGATAATTTTAAATAACATTTATACACAAATATCATAGACTAATATAATCAAAACCACCGAAAAAAGAAAATCCAACCACATCTGCAAAATATTATATAAATATTGAATAACAGTATATTACATCTACCTTTCTATAATCATCTTATTCTACGCAAACATTATTCACTGTTACTGTTACCAGACTAGGTTCAGATAATTATTTACATAATTATAATATATATTTCTAGTTACAACTTTTTTTTTACAGGCACTCTCATCAATAAAATACTACTTTTTTTTTTTTGGAATAAAATATCACAAACCTCTGAGATATGTGACAACATGACAGCGATAGATTTTTCTTGTTAACAACAAATGCAAGCAACAGTAATACTGACAGTGGAAGATCACAGAAAATAGTAGACATTATTGAGGCCAAGGATTCGGAAAACGAAACTAGAGCTAATAATACAAAGGGGGAGGGGGGGGGGTTAATTTCTATATAGAGTATTTTTCTCTTTAACTAAGTTTTTATAGTTCTAACCTCTATGGACAGAAAAGAGGCTTCGTAGATGTGATGAAGCCATCACTTTTAGGGTAGTAAACAATCAGGCAAATTTCTGGAAAAAAAAAGTAGCAGTTTTTCAGTATTCAATGCAGACGGAAACCATTACTTAACCTCGACACTCTCGACTGAATTTAATGACTGTGATATATGCAATGGGAAAGGTCTTGCGCCCTGACAACATTATATTCCCAGTGATTTAACAAATGCTGCCAATTTTTAATAACCTTTCTCACGACATAATCCTCGTAAGCTCAATAAATTATCCTCATAGGATTTTCCTCAGAGAAGATTATTGAGCAGGACAGTAAGACAAAACACTAGCCATAATGCCCAACTCATAAAGAGAAGTGTTTATAAAAATGTAATTCAGAGATATACTCTGTTTACATTTGATATGAAATCACTTCTAAAGCTGTACTTACAGGCATGTCTGAAACAAGTATCTGAAGAGTGGAAATGTCAAATTAAATATTTTACGGAAGCAGAAAAATTTCGTTATCACATAACGTACTCCTCCCAACATGATGTGAGTATTTTCACCTCTTTCTGATTTGATTTAGCACTTGGAACAAGGATGGGAACATCGAACATGCTTATGTAAAAGTGCTTTTTCTAAACAATGCTACTTAGAACGTTTTGCATTTCCACTCTTCATTGATAGTCAGTAATTAAAAGAATATTTTCTGCTTTTATTTTCCTACTGAGAACCATAAGTCCTCATAAAAAGGAACCCAGTTCAATTTTAATTCCAGCTAAGCAACATGCTCTTAAAGTCCAAAAATGTTTTACAAAACCTGAGATGAAAATTAACGAAACTAGTAAACAGATTCTAAGTTTATTTTGTACTGACAATAGCAAATTAATTTCACGTTCAACTTGTGCGTCTGTTTCTCTCGAAGCCTGTGCCTCGTAATACCTACTTCACTACTAAGAATTATTAGTAACAAGCTAGACAAACCTATAAATACAAATAAAAAAGACTCCAAGAACTGGCATCTATGAATGATAAAAAAGAAACTCCTCTAAGAATATTTAAAATTAGTACGGCACACCACCACAACGCAGTGCACATATAATACAAATGCAGTACATATTAATGTTATGTATAACTTCACAAAATATACTTCTACTATTTCCATAATCCACTTTAAAACGTTTTAAAAATTAATCTTCAAAACAATTTCTTATAATGCACATGAATGAACGATTGTATACAACCAGGCACTTTTAAACATTTGAACACGTTAAAAAAATGAACGATCTGTAGCTACAACCCGATTTTTTACAAACCTTGGAAAATAAATTAAAACAAAAAAAATATCTTAATCACATCTGTACAAAAATTATTTCATATTCGAAATACGAAGACTCAAAGCGTAACAAATACTCTAAAGGAAGTAACCTATTATACATACTAGGAACAATTTTACGAGATCAATTAGATAACGTGATATTCATACGCACAAAAAGTCACTTCAGAACTCACAACTAAATTGAAAACGTCGCTGTAATATTCTTGACCATCTTAAACTGAAAACGGACAATACGCTAATCCCTACCAGACAATATTCCACGGACAACAAATCATTCTATACAATTACCATAAAAATAAACACCGTGTACACTTCCTTTATACATATTTTATATCTGTTAAATCTTCAACTAACGTTTCTGCTCAGCAACTATTTACTGTTCACGAAAGGAAAAAGTATATCTTCAATTGAAAGAATCTGTCACATATCAAAAATGATAAGCGCCGACGTCAGCCATATTTATTCCTAGATAAAAGGTCGAACATAAAACAAGTGCGTTCTCCATTAAACATCTCTAAACAGTTCAGTTGCAAAGAAACGCTTCTACCGAGAAATTCCGAATTAAATTTCTATATCTCACTAATTAATTTTAACAAGAAGTAACTCTCAATCTGCGTAAGAATATCAAAAACATCTCTATAGCACCACAACAAAGGATAACTTTTAAATATTGCCCACCTCCAATGAATATTAGATCCATTTGTTCTCTATCCAACAGGGAAAATGAAAACATTCCTCACACAAGGACTTCACTAATCCGAAGCAGGTCGTAACTTAACCAATTAAAATGTAGAATAATCAAGCAATGACATCATTCACTATTTACATGTAAATTATGATTATTATTTTTTTTTTGCTGACTCATTAAGACTATCTTATTGCTAAATTGATTAACATAAGCCGCTATAATGGAACCACCTTCGCATTCAAATGCATCTTAAATAAAATTTTAAAAAAATAATTAAAAGGTCAATATTACGAA
Organism: Lepisma saccharinum; assembly: GCA_022664845.1. Classification (NCBI taxonomy): domain Eukaryota; kingdom Metazoa; phylum Arthropoda; class Insecta; order Zygentoma; family Lepismatidae; genus Lepisma; species Lepisma saccharinum. The sequence goes on from JAGDQP010013616.1 coordinate 7,737, forward strand.
GCCCATATGGCAAGCGCGTAGCCAGATTTTTTTTTTCCGCGGAAGGTCCAGTGCTTTCGGCGAAGTCGTAGAGCTATGAAATGCACCCCTGTACTAATTTTAAATATAAATCAACATTTCGGGGCAGGTCTGTATCTGCTCCACCCTAAAATACGTTCCTGCACTTTGGTTCCTATTTGATGAATTACTCGTCACTAAACATAGGAAATAATGTGGTCCTCTTTAAGCCTGAGAGGCCAGCTGGTAGATCCTTGATTCAGAGTTGTCATTCACGCATATATTTAACTAAATTGTCTACAAGAATACATTCTTCACTTTTTGTTATCAAAATTTTAGTTAATTCTTAAAAATATTTGATTCTCAGATTCTGCACTGACAATTCACCTCTGTTTCCCAACATTATCACTACCTTATATCATAATTGACACAATGATAACAACAAAAAACACAATACAGTCTGAGAAACTTACTTCTGTGCATCGACATATTAAAAAAAGCCACGAAATTTAATCTCGTTTTTCTTTTCTCTATGCTGTACAATTTGTAAGTTGGTTATGCAATATTTAGCAGACAGTTTAGTTATATTTAGACTCTTTCACAGCTGTGTAGAATAATTATACCTTTACAATTCTTAATGGATGGCGCCTATTGTATCAAAATGATTCATTTTAATAACCATTTGTTTCACTTAACATTTCAACAAAATATGATAATGGCACTTCAAACCTGTCTGTATGTTTGAGAAGGATAACAACTGAATACGGAAGTACTAAATTTGCAGAGAAATTCACAAATGAGAAAAAATTCAATGATAATTCCACGACTACTGCCATGTACCATTAAAGATAAACCTATCCAACAACTAACTCAACAGCGAATTTTGAAAACGTAACGCAAAGCAGGAAATCGCCAAAATATCTACTGCTGGACTATCAGTAAACACAACACCAGATGTGTATATGGAAACTGATTTATTTGTTCAGCTGATTGTATTTATATTTTAAAGCCATCTAGAGTAAATGTTTTGAGCACTTCGTTATGATGATAATACTAATTGCTAGGCACGCTTTCTCTAGTACTCTGTAATATAAATGTGAAGTGAACACAATATAAGACATGATTTTACACAGCCTTCGAAATTTTAGTTACCCAATTTTCTTAATGTGACAAACAAGTGGATTTTTCACGCAGACTTTCATGGATTAGCAGAAACACTCTGAGTTAAACGTCAATGTACTTCAAAACCGAGCAAAATTGGACTCACAAGAGACGGTCAATTGTCAAACTTATTATCGATTCATATTTTTTGTAAAAAAAAATCATGACCTGAGTGTTAATTTGGCAGAGCAATAACATGCACCTCTTCGCCATTGCCGAGAAAATCGACTTTGAAATATTCAGCGTACGTCATAGTGAAGCAAACAAACTGAAGGGGAAGAAAAGAATTATAATTTTTTTTTCTTCCGTCATGATTACAATGTCAAAGTGTGTGCACATGCAAATTTTGGCCACTCGACCGCAATTACATTGGGAGATATCAATGATATAAAAATTAAATCTTGTCTATGGAAAGTGAGGAAATATCCTTATGTTTTTTAAATTGGTGAAAGGAATGGAAACTAAATACACAATAATGGGTACTGGGTGGAAAGCGCTATCTGCTAGAGGGTACGTTCTTCATGGCCGTCATCTTGAATCTCGATTGATTTTCTTAAATGGGACTTTCTCGATTGGTCGTGTAATATGTTATTTGGGGTTAGAATTTAACACGAAATACGTTTATATAGTCAGTTTTGCCCCAAATGTATTAGGGCATGTGACGCTAGTTTCGGGTATTGATGTAATAGACTGAAAACATCCATTTCGTTTTGAAATAACGGAAGAAATAAAATCAAAATTAAAACTAATCCATATCAATAGGGCACTACACCCAGGAACAATCTCTATGTATTTGGGTTTCATTTCCTTCGTTTTTTCAAAACGAAAAGGTGCTTTCAGGCTATCGTATCAATACCCCAAACTAGCGCCACATCCCTTATCTCTTATAATACATTTGGGGTAAAACTGACTATACAAACGTATTTCTCGTTAAATTCTAGTCCAGGATGACATATTACACGACCCCCTTCCCATTTAAGAAAATCAGTCGAGATTCAATATGGTGGACTTCAAGATGACGGCCATGAAAAACATACCCTTATCACAAAAATTCTGAATCCAAAATAAGTTTGACAATTGACCAACTCTTCTTGTCAGACATAGGTTTATCAGGCTGAATAAATTACTACTTACACGTGCTTTGTAAAGACCAATAGATTCGGTAGGAACTGCCCTTTAGCAATTTTGTAACCATCTCTCTAGGTATTAGTCGCAAAACAAAAAATCCCCGTTCCGACCCAGGTTCAAAATTTCCCGGTGATCGTCATTCCTAGTATGTAGTCTCTAATCATCTAACCGACACAAGTCATAAATGATTTAAGTTCTTAGAACTTTCAAATATTTGTTAACATAATTGTTAAAAAGTTTGCAAATATCCGCATTGAAAATTGCATTACAGTTATTCAAGTCAGTCTGTAAAAGGATTAAAGTATCAAACAAATGCAAGCTAAAGAACAGGATAAAATACTATATCACTCAATTAAAGCAGTAAAATAAACTGAACATTCAAGATAATTTTTCCATGAGATTTTAACTTACATGTTTGTTCTAAAGAAATTTACCATGTCGGAGAAAAGATGTGTACTGTTTAATCCAACTGAGAGCCACTTTCCTAATTGTAACATAGCACTTAAACAAAATGAACTGGATTCTCTCAGTAGATTAAACATATACACACAAGTTAGAACTAAATATAAATAAACCTTATGTTTCATTAGAACAGTTCAAACTATTATGTAACATCGATCTTCCTATCTACTTTCCATTCATACATAGATATCCAACAGTTCTCATTAAGTACAATTACCCTTACATGAATAATTCTACTTCAAATTCTTCCGTACAAAATATAGGAAAAAAATGAGATTACAAAATAATAATCCAGATCATATTCGAATACATAATAATACAATATATTGTTAGAAAAAGTACTAGCAGAAGTACTACCAGTAATAATTAAAAATACTGAATAGATTACGGTTTATAAGTTGGAGATTCTACAGTACAGAAAATTCACTTCAGTAAATCATATATATAAATAACTTCAGAATGGAGAGAGCTAATACCCAGAATATCTTAGCGCTGTCTTCAACAAAATAAAAGCAGCTACTATTTTTTGTTTAAATTCCATTGAACACAAAAATTTTGTTAGAAAATTCTTGAAGTGTATTTACCTTGCAAAATTATTCGCTTATTATACTCTAATCATACGAAATTTCTAATAAACATACATAATTCTGGAAAAACCAAACAAGAATTGAAAACGAGTCGTACTAATATACGAAATACAGTCAGAATAGTCGAACCTTTTAGAATTGTGTACAAGTGAATAACACTGAGCTTCTATATGTTCTCATTTTTATTGACCTACATGAACTCCTCTTGTTCGTACAAGATGCTCTCCCTAGAAATTCAAATACGCCACTACTCATTCACCTTGTCTGAATTATTATTAACATCCTAAACAAGCTTCACCGTTTCTTAGAACGGAACCAACAGTATTTGGTGAAATGGTTTCATGTTTCCCCACCACACCTCGCACACAGAAAGCTAGCGTGCTAACCACTGAAACAACCGGGGTCTCATCCATTCAATTTGTTGAATAGTAAGATATCCAACATCACAATCAACGAAAGAAAATTCTCGTGGAACTTGCTAAGCAAGATAAAATGAAGAATTCTCTTCATATGCCTCTTTATCCTTCTGTCTCCAGCAAATCTGTGTGTATTCCCAAGACTGAACAGCAGAGCAGCGAAGGTTTTTCAACAATACCACAAAGAACGGACCGTACAAATGCTTGTCGTACTATCACAAAATTGTGCATGTGTAGGGGACAAAAACTGTGTTGTTAAAGCTTGCTTTAGAACTATAACAAACTTGTATTAGAAGTTCGATTTTTATTTTGGCTGTACCTCGCATACTAGAAATAAATGTTTAAGAAAGACATAGCAAATACTAGTCACAATATTCTAACAAATAATCTCAAAATATGAACGAACCGCTGCCAATAACACCCAATTAAATCTCAACATAATACTGATGGAGGTTAACATTGTGCAGACCAAACGAAACAAGCAACTATCAAGCTGTAAGAAAGCATAAATGTCGATTCATATTTAATCTGAATGTATGAATCGTATGAATAAACGTTAGTGCCCACGGGAATTACGACGACATTCCTTGACAAATTCTAACAGAACAATACTCTCAGCAAAATTTTACTGTGGTGTTTAGTTCTCGATATATTAAGGGGAAAAGAGTGTCAAAGTGGTAACACTGTGAAAAAATAATACATAAAAGTGCGGCGGTAAAACGTTCTACAACTGTGAGACAGTAGATAAGGCTATAAACTACTCGTCTAATAGATTCAGCCCTGGGGTCCATCCCTAATGTACGAAAATGTTTTCTTTAATCGGTTTCTTTACATTTTGTTAATGAAAAAAATAAATTAAATCGACTGATGAAGAAAATGGTTATTTTTCTCCCGTCCGGGATTGAACTTTGGTAAGTGAGCAGTTTACAGTCTTATGCACTGCTACGCAGCTGTAGACCGTTTTATTGTCAGACTTTTAGGTACTTATTTGCTTCACAGTGTTGCCAGCTTGATAATTTTCTTCCATTTACTCGAAAACTTTACTTCGGGGGAAAAAAAATAGCAAAAAAGCATTTTTCTGTAAGAATTTATCAAGTAATGGCATGGTAATCTCCATGCACGCCAACCTTTATTCATAATTAATTATATAAACATAGATAGATCCACTCTAACAACCAAAATAATAACCAACGAAGACACAACTATCCATCAATAACAAAATGCAAAGCAACGTAGAGGAAAACAATCTTCTCACTCACGCAGTTACCACACATTGCAACACCATTTCTCGTGCCTTAAATTTTGTACTATTCTTGTGCACAATATTACAAACATAATGCATTACAAACGTAATATGTATGTATATATATATATATATATATATATATATATATATATTAGTTCTAATTATCACTAGACGAAACTCATTGAAATTCAAGAACTTCACTTTGTTGTCTCTTGGTGCGAGAAGCAGTATTACTTGTTCTTTCTTCGGAATGTGGTCTCGCTGAGAATGTTTCTGATTTTCTGCAAAATAAAATGACAGGAAATGTTGATGAAAATATCAGTAGTTTTACAAGATCAATCATCATTAGTTCTAAAGCGTATACAAGCTGTAGTTTGAATAGCATTTCTCCTCTGAAGTGCAAAGTGCTATGTAACTCTTTGTCACAAGCTATACTGGTTAGTAGAACGACTAAAATTTCCACTTAAGTAACTTGGTATAGGAAAAATAATCAACACAATACTGCAATCTGCCATGACATTCGCTTTCGTATTTTCTACGCTTAATATAAACCAGTCTGCTACCAGTAATTCGAATACGAATGCAGTCAAACGCGTAAAATATTTCGGTCTTTAGTATTGTATAAATTTTCGTGTTGCGTGGAGGAAACAGTTGGGAATACTGTGACTGGTATCAATTCACGGTTCAATTCAGACATTCGCCTGGTGTGTTAAAGAAACACAAGGGAAGACATAATTCCCGAATACGAGACGGGTACCTTCCGCTAGACTACCATCCACACTTGGTATTTGGCTACGAATCAACAAACGGAATGTCAACAAACTGAGAAGGTGTATGACAACCAGCCAAATACGTTAGTACAGACGGGTTCCTACAATATTTCTCAAATCAAATACGGAGGTTTGAGTCATGACGCGGAAACTATATTCATGGCTTAGATATAGACCTAACATTTAACTGTTTTGCAATGCATCTCCAAGGTAGTAATTTGCTTCCCCAAAGACGGCGTACGACCCACCAAAAATCATACATTAATTCCTGCCTATTCAATAGATTTTCTACAGTTGTACTGGTGTACTGACTTCCCTCAGTCGGCTATTTAATAAAGTGTTACGCCACTTCCTTTCCAATCCTTTAGGCGTACTTTTGATCACTAAGGAACATGATCGCACAGATTTTGTACGTAGATTTAGGATAAATGATTGAAATGTCAATACCCACTGACATGCCATAGTCAATAGTTGGGTTTCCATTCGACGAGGAATGAAGTTCACAAGTGCACAAAAGAGCTCTACGGGTATATCCCCAAACAGTCTGCACAGTATCCCACCATTGCGTAGCATTTATAAATGGCGGATTCTCAGATCGACTTAACCTCTTCACATCATCTCGTATGTTCTCCACGGGGTCTATGTCCAGAGACTGGACAGACCAGACAACACTGATGGCTAATGCGGCACGCTATCTTGCTGGACGACCCCATTTCTTCGTTGAAACATGAGTTCATAAATGAATGTAGATGGTCTTCAATGAGACACAGCGAGGAACTCTCAAAGGCAGGTCTCTACTATCATACGTCTCATCCCATGCCAGCTAAATATGTCTCACATCAATACAGAGTCACTACTAGCCTGAACAGTGTCTTCTTGACATACTGAGTCTATAGCGTGAAGACGTCGATGCTAAAATAGAACACACTCATCAGGCCCGAAGAAATAATGGAACCTAGTGGACTACGCTACCTATCACCTGTCCACGAAGGTCCAATCTTGAGCTTCATAAGGCATAATCTCGTGGTGTGGTGTTAGGAGTGTGATTCTTATAAGTTGTTCCCATACCAGCTGCAAAATGCTATTCGCCTGGAGAATACGTCTATAATTTCTCCCTGGTTGAAGTAGTTGCTGTCACTGTTGCTTTCTGATTAGTTACAACTAAATGGGACAGACGTTCCTGACCACGAGTATCCGAAGCTTCTCAGAGCCAACTGCACTGTTCACGATATGTGGTTGCGTTGATATGGTGTACTCATGGTACATACATGCTATACACTGTTGATCAGAGACAGTCCAGAGTCTCCATCTCTGAGATCGAGTGTCCATTCGTTGAGTAACCATTATCATGCTGCTCTCAAAATTGCTTTAACTCACATCGCTTGTATCATGTCACTACCTACGTCTACACAGGTCATTCGTTAGGTCCATCCGGTTGCAGTGGAGTAGCAGCACTTCAAGTCGTAGCCACCGGCTATTCTACGAATCACGGAGGAGATATTTGCAAAACAACTACATTAACACAAAGCTACACATCAGATAATTTCTACAAACATATAATTAAAACAAAATAATGCGTCAGACTTCACTCACCCTGTATTTTTCCAAGTCAGGTCGCTGCTATATACTATATTTAAATGAAGAAACATTATATAAAATATTCACTTTTCACACATATAAAAATATGCCGGATCGATAAGAAAAATGCAACCATGGAAATAGTTAATAATGCTTTAACAAACAACAATAATGCTTACAGAATAAAGATAATGATCAGAATTAAAATTTTATCATTTCCGTCGGGTATCAGAATGAACTGTATACCTTCGAAATCTAGGAAGTAGTTCCTAGTGCTACCTCTAACAATAAGGAACATTACAACAGTTCTAGCAACATCAATATTTGGCAAATACAACTCAAAACTTGAAGGAATATAAAGAGGATTTCAAAGAACTCTTTGCAGTGATGCCCATAATAAGGGCGTACACGACATTATTTTGTCTAACCTCTCTATTATAGATTGACGTTAATTATATCATTTCCACTAAATAGTTTTCATCCCTTGCCAGTATCTCTAATAGGCCTGTTTTGTACGGTCAAATACTATCTGCCGCCCGCCGTCGTTTGTTACTAGATTTATTCTCTAATGTACTGTTTTACCGTTTTAAGCTCGTATTCGTATTCAATATACACGAATGCAACTGATCACTCAATATTGTACACATTCACTATACTAACACGGCTAACCACTACTGTGATTTATTGACTGATCTATTTAACCCTATTCTCTTTGATAGTACAACAATGGTGCAGATGATGTAACATAAGTAGGTACGTATTCGAGCCTACTGCTTTAAACATGCCCATAATCCAACAAGTATATATGATCTGGGATGGATATATGATAACAGATGGATATGGATATATGATAACGGATGGATATACGAAGTTTCGTACTGAAAAATGAACATATAAATATCGCCTCAAAAAGGGCGAAAGGAAATGTATTTTTAAATACGATACAAAGAGCACTAAGAAAGTCTTGCATCATTATACCGAGCATTAGCACGGATTGAAAGAGGGAGAACTCCGGTGTAGGGGGCAAGAAGGCATTTCCTTCACTGTAGTAATTGTTGATTGAGTAGAAGGGAAAGCAGTCAAGATGAACACAGCTTGAGTATCGTGTCATTCTGCGCTACAATTTTATGTGTGGATTATGTGTTGATCAAAGTTTGGAGATGACGACTCCTGTGCTGGGGAATAATTGCCCAGATCGTACAATCATTTTTAGCTGGTACAGCGTGTTTAGAAAGGGTAGTTTTGAGCTCCAGAATGGCGCACACTCCGATCGGTCATTCGAGTCTGTACCCCTTAAAACACACCGAACCTGCCAAGAAAATGCTGCAGCAACACAAGTGGATAACATATCACCGAAAGCTCAAAACAAAGTACGGGTGTTTAAAGATAAAGGTGCTCGAGTGGTGGTGAGGAAATTGTGGTCGGTGAAAAAGTCCATGATCACCGTATTCTTTAGCACGAGGTGTATGGTGCCGATTGTGCTAGAAACTCAGCGCACGGTGACGTCAAAATGGTAGCTACATCGAACTGAACTTGAATTGTATTTATGACCTTTAGGCATCTAAGGCTCAGGCCGGTATAGGGGAAGGGGAGAGGATTTGGGAAAGTGTGGGCAAGGGTCTATGTTGAAGGTGTCATCCGAACATTTGCCTGAGGAAAAGTCCCAGTCAGGATGGTCGGCCGCTGGGATCGAACTCACGACCTCCCGAATGCTACGCTAATACTCTACCACTGAGCTATGGCGGCTCGGTAGGTAGCTACATCGAAATATGCAGGCCTTGGGTCGTTCAAGCTGTTCAGAAACTGCCCAAAATCACGGCTCAACATATGGATACTGCACCATGACAATGCGTCTGCACATCGGGCTGGTGCTACAGAAGAGTATTTGAAAAAAGTCGACCTTCCAGTGTTTCATCACCCTCCTTGCCGAATGTGACTGAGACTCTTCTCAGAAGTGAAAATGAAGCTCAAAAGCATGTTTTCCATCACTGACGGGTTTCGGCGTATGGACAAGTGTATTGCGTGTGGTGGCAATTACTCTGATTTAGTGTGAAAAGGCAGGCGCACTGCAATACTCTTCTAGCGCCCTTTGTACAATACCAAATACATTAATTACCTTAAAGTAGTAGTTCTATCACATGGCTGGTCCAATTGCTTGCCCTCTTCTCCGGCCTCAGGACTAGACATTCCAAGAAGTTGATTAGCCCACGTAAGGGTATGATAAGACGGTCCTTCACCGCCAAGTTCAGCTGGCAAAATGTCTTTATTTACAAAATTATGGAGTGTACTTAGATTGTTCCCATGAAGAAAAATCTATAAAGAAAAATTAGGTTAAAAAGACTGAGCTTAGTAAATTATGTTCTACACAATTTATTTTAGGGTATCTAACTATTGTTCCTGCTTTCTTGCGTAACGTTAACATTTATATTCTTACATAATTTTCAAAAATGTGCTGACATTGGCCGAGCATCTAAGACTAAGCCTGACACAAGTCTGAGGGGATGATGTCCTCGCCGAGCACATTTTCAGGAAAAGAAATGGGATCTTGAACGGGTCAGGGTCTCTATTCTATAGCAGTCACCAGCTCTTGAATTAGACCAGTATCCTCTGGATGGGATTATATCACGATGACCGGCGTGGACATGATTCGAACCTGCACCGCTCCTCTCAGTGCACCACTAGACCATGAACTCTATTATTTTCTAATTCACTGTACAACCAATCAAGACTAACTACGTCACCGGCAAATGGCGACCGAGATCATTTATGATTCCCTTTATTATCTACGCACCGTCGGTACACATGGGTTAATAGAAATTCTTCCAAATTCTAATAGTATTCTGTTAACCATTGTAACATTTGCGTCTCGATCCGAAGTGTGGTCCGTGCAGCCGTTCGCTGATGACCCTCAATAGATACACATCCACAAACAACATTAATAAATTCACAGAACTTGTACTGCGATTTCACGTTGAATCTTTCAGTTGGCGAATGAAAATATATATATATATTTTTTTTCAAAAAATACTTTTGTGGATTTTTAAAATCTGAATCGTTTATTTACTTATTTATTAAGAAGACGCGGGAATAGGAGAAAAATCGCTTTTTACTGCCTAATGTCAACGTTACTCGTATGTTTATTTGATTCCAATTATAAATAAGCAAACATGCAACAGTTTCCGTGTCAACAATATTAGAATATTAGAATGTCTTAGAAACTGACTACAATGGGGAAAACTTATGAATTGCTTTCGTTATACGGCACTAAACAAAATGTCTCCATTCAAGGAAGCCAAGGAACTACGCGACTTTCAGAAGACGAATTCGTCTGCCAGAGCCAAACAGTGTCGGATTACTGGAAACTTGGAAATTCCTCTTGTCATAGGCAATTGCGTGATAGTGGAATTCAAGAAGGCATGGAAGAAACCAACAAACTCACAGGTCGCCCACTTTCAGTTTTCAAGTGGTTATCACTAGTTACATGTGTTTTGTTCTTCCTCTCTTGAAAAGCGCTGACCTGTAAAGAACTAGTACTTGTAAGATGTTTGAGAGTTAAAAGAGGAGGAATTTGTAAAGGAAAGGAATAAATTCTAAAACGGACTAAATAGGTTATGAATAGGTTTATTTTGAAAAGCCAAAAAAATTAAAACTTCCATCCCTCTTTTACTGGGCATGTTATGATCACTACATGCACCATTGTGAGCTGTTTGGCGGTAAGAACAAACGTGCATAAAATTCTGTGTATCAGGAAGCACGAATTATGATGGATATATATTTTCATATATACGACATTTCCACTTTTCACATACATATCTATTTTTATTCCCCAAATATTAAAATTAGAAGAAACCAGAGTTGGTAAAAACCAGGCTTTTTAAAAATAAAAACAAAACACAGGGGTTTTTTTAACTTTTTTTTTTTAAACCAGGGTTGAAAAAAATATTTAATTTAAATAGTTAACCTAGTTTTTCCTTTCCAAATACCTTAACCAGTAAAAACTAAAATAAAATTCACGAATATGTGGTGTTGACTGCAAAAGATAGCCTAGAAAATAGGCAATTACAGCAACTTGTAACAATTTTGAAAGGGAAGGAAAATATGGCGTTACTTACTTATGGTATACTTTACAAAGAAAGTAAACATGTAGGAAACTTCTACGTTACTTTCGTCGATATACGATGAATGGTTTGAGAGGGGTATACATCGTAATTAAGTTCGAAAAAGAAACAATATACAATGTTTACATGTGTCGGCTTTTCTTCTAAAATAAAGTCTGTCTCTCTCTTCCTAAGCAATTGCGAATTTTATAATCGCAATTGCTCTTTTCTCCAGGCTCCATCTTCCTAACGAAATATTTCAGGATTTAAGTTAACTAAGATAAATTTTAGTTCATTTCACTTAGTATTCAGCTCTCAAAATTGCACTATAAATTTGGGAACATCCCATAACAATATTCCATAAAGTATGACAGCTATTTTGGACCCGTGGTCGTTCACTGGTAGAGCGCTCACCTCTGGTTCAGGGGGTCCCCGATTCGATCCCGCCTCTTGCCATGTGGGCTTTGTGGTGATCAAAAACCGTATGCGCGGGTTTCCTCCCACTTCATCATTCCACCAATTCTCCCATCATCAACCATTCGGTCTAATCCAAAGTTGCCTTAAGGTCTCAGATAAAATTCAATTCAATGAGAGCTATTAAATGCAGTCAAATCAATACAGGATACGTAGCTTTGCATTTTCATCCTTAAGCATACTCAAAGGTAAACTTTATACTTCCATTGATTATAAATTGCTTTTGAGCAATTTGTGAAGAAATCAAATTATTTGATATAAATACAGTAAAACCTCGATTAGCCGTCACCCTTTGTTATCCGTCATCGTAAAAATGCGATTTTTGATTAGAAATATATTACGTCTGTTTTCTGTGTGATCGTTTTCATATGTATTACAAAAATAAACATTTTTGCAATACAAATTGTAAATTTATAATGTGAATGGGTTCCTACGTTCTCTTCTAAAATTTCGTCAATCAAATAATTAGTTAAAATTCTAGATTGATCACTTTGGTTTTGGTTTACATCATAAGAGCATATCATCAGGAGCGGATTTATGCGACTAGGCGCCCATGACTATCAGCGCCCCGATCTTTCCCCGTCGCACCTCCCGTCCTTTTGACCCTCCAACCTAGACATTATAAAGGTCAGTTGGAATTAGAGTGATATCTGGCACGGTCTAGTTGTTTACAGATGAGGTATTTGGGATATCCACAGTCACTGAAATCTGAGGAGAGGGTACTAAAATAATTTTCGCGTAGATCATCAGAGGAACAGATGCGGGAGCCCCGGACAGTAGAAACCTGCACGGACCGGGCTCGGCCCGAGGTTCGCGGGTTGGGTTTGGGCGGGCCAGATCCGCTATTTCTTTGTGCCGGGCCGGGCTTGGGCGGCCGACACTGCTTTCTCTTCAGGTCGGGCCGGGCAGACTAACTGCAGTTCTTTAATAATTATTGACTTTCGTTAGATAATTGGAATAAAGCCAAACGTTGAAGTCTGTGTGCACGTGGAGTGAAAGGTATTACAAACAATGCAATATTTACAGTTGGTGTTGTTTAGCGGCTCAACTTTTGCTATATAGAGGATTAGTTCTTCACCGTTCAACCCAGTCGGCAGTCACACAAATGACTGAATGCTCTTCCTTCAATAAATAACGAAGAACAATATGCGTATTGAAGCTTCCTCTGTTGATCTGCGTCAATACCAGAATATGGTCAATCCAACCACTGGATCCCAGGGAGTGAACAGTCAAAGTTGTTGTCTTGATATAAAAATGAAAGGAAATCGCACTCTTTGTTCTTCTCTCCACTTCACCGAGCCACAAGAAGAAATGGTGGATGAAGTCAGGGTTGCAGTCTAATATGGTGTTAAATACCGTGCAAATGTAGGTCTTGTGGGTGGGGGCAAATTTCTGACTATTTGTTTTGTAAATAAAATTATACTTTGACTACTTCCTTGCTGGATTTAAGAAACCTGCGACTGCGAGTAATCCTACTGTTCAAAGCGAAAGGACTGTTTTGATCCTTGGGTTAGAAACAAATTGAAACGGCAATCCAGTGGAATGAAATTAAAATGACTAGAAGATCTAAGCGCATCATATTGTTCAAACACTCACATAGGCTTGTATGCATTATTATTATTATTACAGATACAGTTATAATGAATGGTGTATTTATAATTAGAACCTTTGTACATAAGAAATAAATAAATAGAAAGTAAGTTAACAGACCAGATCTTAAATAACAAAATTCAGTGTAAATATTTTTTAGATAATTTAATAATTTAGGTACCTACGTATTTTACTAGAAGACATAACACAAGAGGAAAAAAAAAACAATAATTTGCTGAAAAGAATGGTGACAGTTTTAATGAACTTATTCCAAATTAGTTAGATTCTAATAATGGTATTAATCATAACGCAAGTTTTAAGCACAACTTATAATTATTTTATGCATCCATGTAATAACCAAAGGTTTTTTTTTTTCCCCCTAATTTCTGCTCTTGTAGTTCACTTTAATTTTTTGTAATAGAAGACTAGTGTTGTATAGGCCTGCGGTTGTTCACAACACGTTAATAAACTATTCATTCATTCATTGTTAGACCCGTAGTGACCTGCACGGGTCAGCTCCGCTATTGCCAAAAACTTCCAAAATTTTCCGGGACGGGCTGGCCCTAGGTACATTCGGGCTGGTCGTGCAAGTCTCTACCGGACAGCAACAGCGTATGGAAGAGAGTGTTTGGTATGGTATAGATGGGAGCAGTTGAAATGGAGATGCTACATACTGTTGGTGGGTTTGATGTGAACGCCTGCCTGTCTCAAGTTGATTAATCGTTTTTTAGCCAGACATCCACATCAAGGAAAGTTATGTGTTCTCTGGAGGACAAAGTGAACTTGACGGGAAAGGTGCAAATGAGGTTTCGCAGAAACGTTTCCCGTGACTCTTGTCCGTGGGCCCAGATCAAGAAAACATCGTCGATATAGCGAAGCCAGGTAAAAGGTTTGAGAGGTGTGGAGTTGAGGTATTGGGTCTCCAGGCACCCCATGAAAAGGTTGACATAAGAAGGGACCATGCGAGTGCCGTGTCCATGGTTGTTCCTTTGATTTGCAGGAAATTGTAGTTCTCAAAGGTGAAGTTGTTCATGGTGGAGACAAAATGGGCTAGCTGAAGCAGAAATGGTGTGCTGGGTTTACGAGGACTGGGGCGTGTGTCGAGAAAGTGTTTAAAGGGCAGCGAGACCATGGGTGTGGGGAATGTTGGTATACAGTGACGTCACGTCGACTGTAACTAAGATGGTGTCAGGTGGGAGAGGATCAGAGATAGAATGTCTTATAGAGAGGAAGTGGTAGGTATCCTTGATGTAGGAAGGGAGAGCCTGGACAAACGGTTGGAGATGGTGGTCAAAAAAGGAAGAGATTCTCTCAGTGATAGAGCTAACACTGAAAACGATGGGTCTGCCGGGATTACCAGGTTCATGCATTTTGGGAAGTAGGTAAAATTTAGGGGTTCTGGGATTGTCAGGACGAAGTGTAGAGACAGTGGAACGCGACAGCCCCTCATGGATCCATGCGCATGGAGGCAGGTGCGGTCTTCCTCGAGAGGACAGTAAAGGGTAGGATCAGAAAGTTGTTTGTTCGAATTGGTAGTCTGAGTAATTCATGACTACCGTGGTGGTTCCCTTGTCAGTCGGGCGGATAATGATGGTCGGATCAGAACGAATATTGGAGATAGATACTCGTTCTGATCTGTATATAAGATGGTAAAAGAGCTAGAAAAAAAGGATACATAGTAGAATGCTGAGACAGAAGTACAGGAACTTCACAAAAACAACAGAAAAGCGGCAACGTGCTATATATACAGACTGTTTATTAATTCGTGTAACTGAGAAACAGGCCTGTAAAAACGAAAGTTTTCAAGATATTTCCACGAAATATTCCACAGCTGCTTACAAAACTCCGAACTTTTGACGTTGTGAAAATAATTTTCCTAAACTCAATTTTAACCCCCCCCCTTTTTTTTGTTTGGGGGGGGGGGGGGTGAAAACTAAAAAAATGAACCACGCTTATGGAAAATCAGTGTCAATTCAGAGGACCACTTTTCCTTGTCTGATTTCATTAATTACCAAGAAATTAAGCCAGAGGGTGATTTCTGTTTATAAAATATTGTTGCAACTCTCGTTCTCAGTCTACAATATTTTATACACAGAAATCACCATCGACTTAATTTCTTGGTAATTAATATAAATAATTAGACAAGGAAAAGTGGTCCTCTGAATTAACACTGATTTTTCCATAAGCAAGGTTCACTTTTGAGTTTTAATTCCAATTAGTTTCGGAAAATTATTTTCACAGTGTCCACACTTCAGAGTTTTGTGAGCAAGTGTGAAAAATTTCATGGAAATATCTTGAAACTTACGTTTTTACAGGCCTATTACGCAGTCAAACCAATTAATAAACAGTCTATATATAAAGTACACAGAGAAGGCCGGATAGGCAATATAATAAGTGGAATTTGAATAGTGAGGAAAGGAATAGTATCTTGACGAAGATCACTTGCACAATTACACACTTAAACACTATAAAGACACTCTGGCCTACGCTTTAGATGCCTAAAGGCCATAAATACAATTAAATTCAACTATAAAGTCACTTATAAATTTCGGCTTATGCCATCTTCAGTTTAGACAAGAAAAGAGTTTACTGAACATACGTGGACAATTGAGAGAGATAGAAAAACAAAATGGCGGATGTCCGCATCAAAAACAATTGACGTTCTGCACGTGAGCAAGTACTGATGGGAAACGGGTTTTGGAAATGGTGTTTCGTGTTAAAAAATTGAACTGGGTACAATAAATAATAATAAAACGGAAGTCACTAAAGAAACGCACTCAGAAAAGTAGAATTCGGTATAGAAACCGCAGTCGGAGAAAGTGGGATACAGTACAGAAAACGCAGCCAGAAAACACGTGATTAAGTTTAGAAAACGCAGCCAGAGAAAGTGGGATCCCACTCATAACATTAAAAAATATAAGGACATTTTGAAAACATGTACAGGACAGCTTCAATATGGGAAAACATCAAAACAAGACCTCTCTCCCAAATCACACATATACACCCACCCACACACATATAAATATATATACATTTTGGTTGCAATACAGTACCGATATATGCTACAAAAATGAAAATAAAATGAATACACGTAAAAGGAGCTATGGCAACCCTACTTCCTATGTAGCAGATTATACATAAACTTTTTTTTCGTAAATATTTCAATGTTGAATGGTTTTATTAATGACACAGACAACTTAAATCAATACAATTTGCATCAAAATAATGTAGATTGATTGTTTAAACTAAATTATAAGTGAATATCACTTATAAACTGGATTTCTTTCATTTCAGACCTATTTCTTGACTCAGTCTAACACGTCTGCTACAGCTATGCCCTAACCACCAATTTATTACTTTTATTTTTTTTAATTATTTTTATCATCTCACTTTTACAAAATTTTAAAATACAAGACATGAAGTTACAATAATATACAGTAATACCAGTTTACTCGCAAAATATATTGAAATAAACCACTTTTTTATTATTTTAATATTGAGAAATAAGTTCAGCTTAAAAGCTAATGGGATCAACACAACTGGATGTAAAAACCTAATTCTTTTTCAACTTTAACTTTACTTCTTTCATTTCTTGGAGATTGAACACAACGCCTTTTCAATTTTTTGAAGTGCTTCTGTGTTTTCAGTTATTTGTTTATGACCTGATTCCTGAGCTGCTAATATTTCCTGCATATCTTTGTTCTTACAAGCACTTGAAAGCCTGCTATTTGTCTCCCCAATGAGGCAATGGCTTGATTGAATAGTTGATAGAATAAGGGTTTAGACGACATAGTTAACTGTAATTATTGTTATGAATAAGAAAAATGAATCTTAAACTTCGTTGTCAGAATCAGACTACTGTGTGGTAGCAGCATGCAGAATATTTCACGATGATTACCTCTAAATGCCTTCTGTGTCCTAAATACCACAAAACTACAGCAACATGTGCACAACAGCCCACCACCCGTGCAGCACCAGCAGACTTTAGTTAATCAATCATGATTAGTTTTCAAGAGTTATGTATAATAAATTCTTACATTTCCCTAAATTGTCTCTTGAGTTGTTTATCCTGACTTTCACAAAAAAGAACAGTTAAAAGGATAAGTAAACACAGATAGTAGGAAGGGAATGGTACAGTAAAAGGAAAATGATAAAGACTGTACACAGAAGGGTCCCTCTCCAACCGATCCTACGAGAGAGACAGTTCCACCAACCACCCACTTTTAATATTAATTTTAGAAATTAATAATTTAAAAAGAATACAGGACATACTCAAAAAATATAGGAAATACAGGACATATGCTGAAGAAAATAAGAAATATAGGACAAATTTATGGGAACCCTGGAAACGCAATGAAATGGTTGCCGAGTCAATCACAAGGAAATGCTAAATAATAATAATAATAATAATAAATAAAATAAAAAATACAAAGAACAGAAAAGAAACGAAATAGTCTGAAGTGAATGGGCAGGGGCGGAGGGGAAGGTCCTCACAACATTGTCTTCGAGTTTTCAAGCATTCCACGAAAACAAATCATCGTAACATGGCCTGTGATGCACTATTTTCAGATAATGGGGGTAACGACTGCCTACCCAAAAGATCAACTTAAATTACTTACAGTGGACTGTGGAACAGGGCGATTTTCCAGTGAATATATTTATGGCGAAGTCATATTGATGAATGATCTTCGATGAAGGAAGCCTTCCCACGTATACAAAAAATAACATCTAATAGTAAACTATTATTCAAAATAATACTAACAAGTTAAAGAAATTATGTTGAATACATGCTTACTGCTTACCTTCTCCTTAGTCTTTTCCTTGAGGAAAGGTTTGATCACAGTTAATATTGCTTCCACATACCACGGTTGGTTTATGAAATGGATACCTTTAAACCGTGCAGGAAAGCAATCTTGAAGGCCCTCTATAATAAGTTTTAATACTTTGGGATTGAGGTTAGTGCTCTGTCGAAATGAGAATTCACTCCAGTCCACAATAATGACAAAGCCCTTTTTCTGGTTGTCCAAATTTTCAATAAGCTTCTCAAGCGACAAAAGAATCGCTTTATAGATCGTGGTGAGGGAATATAAACAGTGGTCCCAATTCGAGGTGAAAACAAGTAGAACACAACGCCCGTGTTTATCAGGCTGAGGTAAAACACCTGGAAATCCGTCACGCAATGCCTGCTGAATGGAACTCTCATGTGCGTTGAATTTTATAAACAAATGTTTGTGCTTCTGGCGATACAGGTAGTAGTTACAGAGCAGGTTAAAGCTTTCTTCCACATTAAATTTCCTTGCATGTAGGAATCTTAGAATAAATTCATCATCATTTCGCAGGAAACCTGGAATACAAATCATAGTATTAGAAACATAGTTATTTTAGGTGATAAAGTATGTATCGAATCTTGAACCTCATTTAATAACTAATATTCCCACTCCCATTTATAAATTTTCTACGATGGTAGCTTAAGCTGCACCCTGTTTTCACTTTGCAGCCCGCACTAAAGCTCAAGTTGTGTCAAGACGCTCTTATCCAGACGTCAAGAGACTCTGCTCTAACGCCAATAAGAGAAGATTCCAGCGAGATAAATGGACACATTTGTAAACACAAATATGTTCCAACGGTAATGTTATTAATCCATTCGAACATAATACAAAGTTTCTAAGATAGTTATTTGGAAGAAAAACACATTTACTTTCAAGATACATACTGTGTTACATTTGTCACCCTGGCTGGCCTCTTTGAAGCTAATTATACATTTAAGCATTTTACTCTTGTCGTCCGGAAGTGATAAAGAGACGTAAGATAGGTGGATAGATGATGATGATTGTGAAGTACTACCTCATAAAACCCATGCCATCTATAACGATGTTTATTCCATTAGCATCTTCATCCATGAATGGTAAATATGTGTTGCCGAATACTTAGTTAATCTGCTAAGTGCTCCTACTGAAAGAAATGTATATTTACTCCCAGGAATGTTCTGAGCAGAAATATTTGCTACACTAACGTTTCCACTATATGTTACATCACCTTCTGAGCTAAAAACGCACAGAAATAACAGACAGAAAGATTTAAAAGAAAATACATCTATTTTGATACTTACACAGTATTTGAAAATAAACTGTTAAAGTAAGCAAAGTTGCCATATGGCTCGCGTGATGGTGGCAACATGTATTTATGTAAAAACTAAAATTACTCATACTAGTAGTAACGTGGCCATTCTTACCATCGTTCGAAGCTCTCTATCGGAGCAATCACCATTACTTGTTTGGTCGAAACTGATCAAGAAGTGAAAATTAACGTTCGTTTAGCATGCATTTTTCATCGTTAAAAATGAAACAGGAACACCCGGACTTTTCAAGCACTTATATAGGGTGTCTTCCGAATTTACTGGCGCTTTCATGACTTTCTCATAACTTTGTTAATGAAATTATTTACTCCAAGAGAATTGAATGAGGCAGAGTTAGCAACCTCGACACCACTTCTCTCCACTTTCTTTCAATCGTTTCGATCCTTTGCAGTGACCATATCTCTGGTGAAAGTTTGCAATCTTCCTATTTGTGTGTGTAGTTTCGGTATATCCTGAACTTGTAACCTTTCTTCTACATTTATTTAAATACACATAATTTGCATGATTATATATTTATTTATTAGGACTCCATAGTCTAGTGGTTAGAGCGTTGGACTCAATTCCCGGCTGCAGTCCCACTTTTCGGCGTTCACCCAGCGTCGCGAGGCAAACTGGGGAGTCACGTGAATAAAGACGTGACGGCCACACTCGGTCTAGAAAGCACCTGATACGCCTGTTCGTGGTTAGGTATGTGGAGTGCTGACCACACAGCCGTCACCCAGGCGGACGCAATTCCACCAAAACGTGGACAGATGACGTTTGGGAAGGCTCAGGACCTATCGGCCTGCCACGCCAGTGATTATTATTATTAATTTATTTATTATGTATAAATTAACACTGCCGTGAACGTGCGAAGAGTTGAAAAGAAGGAAGATAGCAAGAAATCTTCAACTTGATATTATGGTCATTTTGATCATACTGCATGTCATCACTTTGTGTAAAGAGAAAGTAAAAATAATAAAACTTGCCCAGGACACATCAAAGGATTAATGACCCACAACAATTCGTAAAGTCCACTGGACTTCGTCAGGCACTTAAAACGTAAAACTCACTTGCAAAGAAAGAAAGAAAAAGAGAGAGAGAGAGATTGATTGGGCTGAGCCAAAGTTACCTAAAGACCTTAAATAAAGTTCAAACAAAATTCACTTGCAGAGACTGAAGCAAAATTCCTTGACATTTTTATTATCTTCATGAAGCACTCAAATGACTTTCGTGACTATCACGGCTTTTATTATTGGTAGACATCCTGTTAAATGACAACGGACACAGGCCAATAGACTCAAAATTATTAACAGTTCCAGAAGCACAATAAAATTATTCATGGAAGTTACCATGTTTACACTAAACACGGTTAAAAATCCGGCTTTAAACAATGAGAAAGGCATGCTAAAGAAACGTTGGCTTGGTTTCTCCTAAAGACCTTAAATAAAAGTTCAAACAAAATTCACTTGCAGAGACTGAAGCAAAATTCCTTGACATTTTTATTATCTTCATGAAGCACTCAAATGACTTTCGTGACTATCACGGCTTTTATTATTGGCAGACATCCTGTTAAATGACAACGGACACAGGACAATAGACTCAAAATTATTAACAGTTCCAGAAGCACAATAAAATTATTCATGGAAGTTACCATGTTTACACTAAACACGGTTAAAAATCCGGCTTTAAACAATGAGAAAGGCATGCTAAAGAAACGGCTTGGTTTCTACTCCTCAACCAATTTTAGATCAAGCAACAGTAACAATAGATGCTGCGACTGAGACAGAACTTCGAACAATGGTAAGAATGATCATACTGACCTTCAATGGGCACTTTGCAAATCAACTCTGCATTCGGCAACACGTATTAACCATCCATAGACGAAGATGATAGCCGGATAAGCAACGCTAAAAACAGTATGTTTTTTGGGGGGGCAGAAGGGGGGATGAATTCACCATTTGCAATCAAAATTCCATTCCGTCACTATGTAAGATATGAAGCTTCTACGATGACAGGTATGCTTGTGGTTGTAAGTGGTGCAAGGGGTGTGTCGTATCGGCGCTCCATCCACAGGTTTTTCTTTTTATTATTATTAGAAAGACTATTCGTTTCTATCATCGTACTACAGTTACATAAAGATGAACTTGGAGAAAACGAATATGTCACTTATCACATATTAATTAAAACAATTTTCTTCTCTAAACGCACATGTGCAACAGGAGGCCACAAGATGGAGTGTAAGAAATTCTATTGTTCAAGAGATTCAGCATTAATTTTTTTAAATTATTGTTAACGTCCTAATTGTGTCCTTCCGTGGAAACAAAAGGAAGTTTCGTCAGATTTTATATAGCAGGAAACTGAAGGTTACGACTCTGTTATTCGTGGCCTTTTGCTTAAGGGCAACATCGATGCTCAGCAATGTAGATATCAAGGATACGACGAAGTTGCAGCAATGAGTGTGACGTGTAGAGGTGTTCAGAACAGAATAAGTGACAAGGTTTCAAATGGTCTATAATCTCAGTCTTGTTTCCCTTGCAGCTGAAATTTCCACGACAGTTGTATTCTTTGAAATACCATCAACTGAGTGTTCATGCTTTTCAGGAAAAGCTCATCGAGATGGTAAATTTTGGTACTGGGAAGTGAAATAAATTCGCGAGTCCAGAAGAAAACTCTTAACAATGTCGAACAAGATGGGAGTCAAAGCATATAACTACAGCTTGCATGAAAGAAAGTTATGTAGATGTCCTGAATAGCTTTAACCCAAAGGAGCGCCAAACGAGACTAGCGAGAAGCTGAAACCGTGAAAAACAAAGTTAGAATCGCACAAGTTTGTTCTTATTTAATCACTTGGGAAAACATTTTTAAACGTTGCGCGTGTCTTTGCAAGCTGCCAACATCGACCTTCAACAAGCGTAAAATAAACGGAAGACTTGTTTCCATCTTATGCAGGAAACAAAACAGAAATGTGATGAGATCGTTACAGACGCAAAATTATTACACACAAAAAGGGACATTGCAGAGACATTTTCACGATGATCTGGCCTTCGACAGCAGACTAGATGTCTGCGAAGACAGGTGTCGTGTGACTGTCTTCCTTCCCGTCGTTGACTGCATTATATCACAGTTAAGAGGGCTCCTCGCCCTAACCCCCTTTTTTAACATTTTTCAAAAACTAAGAGTACTATCAAAAATGTAAGTTCATAGCACACTAGAACTTACAAAGTACTATGAAATACAATGGACAGCGATCTCGAGATATTGTCCATTGATGAGTGATACGTTTTTAAAGGTTATGACGTCATTATTTAATTGAAGTCTCAGCACTCATCATTCGACAAGATTTCGAGATCGCTGTCTATTGTATTTCATAGTAATTTGTAAGTTCTAGTGCGCTATGAACTTACATTTTTTATAGTACTCTAAGTTTTTTAAATATTTTTAAAAATGCGGGGTTGGAGCGAGGAGCCCTCTTAAACTACGTTTCCAAGGCATGAAAGAAGCTGCCGAGAACTTTTCCTTACTTTGTCCTTCAGCGCAACCTCATTTACCACAACAGGAACTTCAAAAGTGTGCCAACGACTGAAATACAAAACGACATTAGTCCCAACATCATGACTCGAACCTGATTCCTTAATGTTTATGTTACGGCTCTGGGTTAATCGATGGGTTTTCTTTGTTCTATTGAGCTTTCTCAGATGCGCCTATGCAAGTCCCAATGAGTAAAACTTACACGTCACTAAACTACTAGAGGCAAAATCAGGGCGGTTAACAGAGAACAAAGCTAATGTCGAGAGAAGATGGCGGGTTCAATACAAATTCAGTTTTCTACTGATCTTAAAAAAATTGGTAAACTTTATTTTATATGAGCCCGTCTAGTAACTTTTGATATCGACACGTCACGATTCGAACCTTTATGCCTAGTTAAAATCCACAAATCCATGCCACTGCAGGGATTCGAACATGGGACCTTCGAGTCGTTGGCCTAACATCTTACCCGGTCGGCTTATACCTTTTTTTTAAATATATATATATAGAAGAAACTGCCAGGAAGAATCCGTAAGTTCTGCATAATTATTGAACGGGTCTTCTGATTTCAATGTAACAAATGATTCTACGATATTTAATGCTCTACCTGAGTTGTTACATTAATAAACTAATACGACTTTTTAAGTTCATCTAAACATCCGAGAAATAATCATAGGTCTAATTTTATCAGTTTATTGAATATGCCCATTCAGCTAAAGCATATCAGAGAACCATAATATTAAAATGAGATAATCCATTATTAAATAACTGTGCTGGACCTATGCATTCTTCCTGGCAGTCTTCTGAGAGAAAACTTGCATAAAAGTTACGAAGTTTACCAGGATCAATAGAAAACTGAATTGTAGTTCATCGCCATCTGCTGACAAGGCTTACCCTCGTGTCCTCCACGAAAATAAATAAATATATATATATATATATATATATATATATATATATATTTTCTAAAACTTCAGAGGATGACTGTTCTTCTGGACCAGACTATACATTCGCCTTTTTAACAACCTTTATCTAATATCACAGAAACAATAACAAAATTTAATACGGTTACATCCAGTTTGAATCATGTGATTGGAACGCTTGTACTCAGATACTGCAAACTGGAGAAAAAGTACATAAAATTTTGAAAATTGTACAGGAAAAGTTGATAGCCCTATCAGCAAGACACTGATTCTGTTTCCTGTACATCAAGCGTACAATCTACCGCTATGATACTAGTACTGTGCATATTACGTGTTCCTCTGTTTGCTGGACAACGCAATGAACAAACGATAATAATTCAAATACACTGTTCAACTCGACATTTTAGAAATTTCTTCAACATTAAACAGCATCTACTGGCTTCCACAGCTTATGGCGACTTGCCCGAGTCCCACTGCAAACATGATATCAGTCGCCCCATTTGAAAACAACGGCAACGCTGCACGACTAGAAGGAATTGCCAAGTACCATCTACAGTTGTTTCGAACGTTCAGGAGGATTCGTTATGAACTTATCACGTTAACAAAGAACTATTCTGGTAGGCAGAGCTAGTAATAAGAAAGGATCTGTAATCTGGCACAAATTAGGATTTCTGATATATATATATCTAAAAGACTGCTGAGGATCTGCAACCATTCAGACACACACGCGGTTTTCACCTAACAGCATTGACCACTCCGTTTGTAGAACGTGCACCTAATGAAGCACCACTGGAATGCTTTGCAACGCTATCGTTAACTGGTAGGCTTCATCTCTGGTGTGACCGTTCTTACTCGGTATCAACGTTGTCTTACCCCTCGTTGCGTGTTTCATCAATTCTGTGAATCCAGTGTTGCTTCAATAGTTCACACATTCGGTCAGTATGTTTATGATTAAATGTTTCATTTTGGTTGTGATCTAGTACAGCACATTCCTCACCTAATAACCATTCACGTTTTCGAGGTCTATTAAGCAGAGGGTACGGACTATGGAAGTTCTCAACACTTTCACTGTTAACTGAATAGGCTTATTACTCTCTCTGCTAAAAAAAACTCTGAGAGTAAAACCTGGTTTCGAGCCTGCAAAATTGTCATAATAGTCTCACGGGCCGTCGAAATTCCATGTCCATGTTCCCATGCTTATGCAGTTACTCGCTGTTTCGCTTCGTGTGCCACATATTTTTACCAGCAGTTCAAAGGCTTGAAGTCTACTAGATGCCATCTATATAGCTGACTTTGATTCAAAATTTCATTTCAATTACTGCTTTCCTTAAAGTATATGAATTATTTAAGTGACCAACAACTTCGAACTACTTTCGATTCGCTTATACCGAAGCAAACTTCAGGATCCATCCAATATATCCTTCTTTGAACAACCTACCTGCTTTTTATCATTAGAATTTGATTTGTAGCAGACTTGATTTTTGTCGAAGAACCAATAGATAATAAAAACCCTTGTCGTATTAATACTATGTAATAGTTGCTGTCAATGATCCCTCCTACAACACGTTCCCCCCTCTTTTGACAGATAAGGGTTGTTTAATAGGATTGGATATCAGTATAAATATTTTTCGCTAAACCGTAGCGAGCAACAACAGATAAGAATGAATGAAGTACAAAAACAATACGGTATTCCAAAGTTGTGCAAACAGCATGTGCTTACTATTGGATTTCCGTAAATCGCAACTCGAAAGACAAGCAAATGCATTACGAATAGTGCATATGGACTCCCTCTATCTTAATTTAGAACACATGGACGTGCACTACATGGAACTAAGTTCCAGTAAGCTTTAAGCACCAATTCAATACTATTACTACAAAGGTCATATTCGGGCTTAGCCTGGTCATGTTGAAAATCTTAGGAATTTTAAGTTTCGCAGTTTGAAATAATTTCATGACTAAGCAAGGGTCAAAACTTGTCAGAAGAATTACGCTGACATTTTCACTAAAATACCATGACTGTATCTCACGAAATCTAAATTTCTTTCGCATTTCTTCGGGGAAAATCTACTTAAACGTTGACATGTATTGTAGACGATGAGGATTATTAAAATAAAATTATCAAATTACAAATGAAGTGGCAAAACATACACACCAGGTAAACTCATTTTCGGCTCTGAACCATTTTCACGCAGAAAAAAAAAAGCGAAGGAACGGAATGTCAGCAAAAGTCTCTCTTATTGATAACGTAGAGCCAAGCCAGAATATTCAGTAACAACAAAGGTTTTCATTATATTATTAACTACCATCTCGTTCAATTTGCTTATTCATGTAATCGCTTGTCACGATTTTCCATTTCCCGGGAAGTACAGTACTAAATTCTTTATTAATTAAAAATATAAAAATTGGTTTATTTTAAACTACATTTTGCAAAGCACCTGTTAACATGATCTAAGTTTTAAAAAAACTGGAAAAGGCTAACCGGACCGAACACGTTGAAAGCAAGCTAAACATTTCGCACGAAAAAATCGAGCTGTATCAGGTGAGCACAAGGGTAAAACGTACATTAGACGTTAAAACTCCCATAAGTATGAATCAGATGAAGGTCAACGGAGAATTAAAGGAGACTTCTCTTTAGAGTTATCCTTTAACCGTCCTCTAACTAGTAACTGTGGTAATTTTAGTCATAATCGCGAATACTACGGTCCTTTAATAACAACCCAAAGACACAAACATTAATTTCTATAATATAGGATTAGTACAAAAATCCCTTCGGGGTAAAGGCAAGAGTAACGCAAGAATTCTACTCACAAAAGAAGTGATATCCATTTTGGGAGTGATTTTCTTTGTCACTATGGCAGAAGTGTTTCCTTTGTAATAAAATTAAGAGACTTAGTATCCTCCCTTCCACCATAGTGACACAAAGAAAATCACTAGCAAAACTGACATCACTTCTTTTGTGAGTAGAATTCTTGCGTCACTCTTCCCTTTAGCCCAAAGGGTTTTTTGTACTGACATCACTTATTTTGTAAGGCTAAAAATAATAACAATAACCACTGGTGTGACAGACCGAAAGGTTCTGAGCCTGCCCCAACGTCATCTGTCCGCGGTTGGTGGAACTGCGTGCACCTGAGTGACGGCTGTATGGTCAGCACTGCGCGCACCTGACCACGAACAAGCGTATCAGGGGCTTTCTAGACCGAATTTTGAAAGGGTTATTTAAAAAAAAAAAAAAAAATGTGCAGTCTTCATAGAAAAGGTCGATTTTGGACAATGGTAGGCTCCGTATCTCGAAAACGGCAACTCCTATTACAAAAAACTTGTTGGAGCCTGCAATTGACCCCAAAACCCACTGGCACGAAGCATTTGGGGCTAAAACAAAAAAGACTATTTGTTTGTATCTAACTTTTCGATTATTTGTGAAAATTCTGTGATTCGGCTAAAACAGTCATAACTCTTGAACCCCTGGCGTGTGATACACCGTTTGAAAGGTATTGAAGCGTAGATTACGATTCCGCAAGTTTCGGCCGCCAATAATTCTAGGGTCAGTGCAATCTGTGTCTTAGTATGGCAAAGAGCTTTCAAATGCAAGTTGAAGCGTCAAAATCGTTTATAGTTCGCTAGCTCTGAAATTAGCTGTATATATGTGAGTGCCGCTAACAAGCGTCACTCGAAGAACTACCGTTCTTCATGATAACAACATTGACAACTGAGGTACTTACGAATGTGAACACCCACAATTTTCCTATTGTGTTGAATAATGTTTGAGCCAAGTTTGGTACGGTAACGTCAAATGGTGTAGAAGCAAACTGAAAATTAATTTTAAAGTACGTTGGCAACACTAACAAATGGGGTGCTTGGAGTCGGTGACACCCACAGCACTATTCTATTGTCTCAACTGAGGTTTATGCTAAGTTTTGTGGAGAAAGGATTCACGGAATGGAATCATTCTGAACAACTATATTTTTTAATTATGTTGATTGGCAACACCGAACCAATCAAAACGGTTCCGGCGGCTCTACGCTAGTTTACCCAATACCTCTCCCACAACAGCTCAAGCTTCTTTCTGAGATACGATAACACAAAATGAATTTTACGGGCGGTAACAGCAACATGGCTTACGCCCGTCCCGAGACATGAACCTTTCTACACCTTGTGGATCCTGAGATTTAATTTCTGGACACGGATTGTGGACTGAGCGGGATTATACGGTCCCTTTTCTATAGTCTCACTATCACGGGACTTAAAAGGTGCTTATGGTGCAAACCTCTCTCCAGTTATCCAAATACTTTCCCCTGTTTTAGTCTGTTCCCTTTATTCACTTCGGTAATTTGTGTTTGACTACTTCTAACATATTTCCACATTCTTCTTATACGATTTATTTTGCAATCCGAATATAGACTGTTCTACACTGGGTAAGACGTTCAGGAGCAGACGTTTGAGCGCGAGTTCTTTATATGACAACTTACGCTTGGCGAAGCATAACTTTATATTGTTTACGCTGTTCATTACCCTTTAGAAAGTTCTGGAAGCGAAGAGTTTGGCTAACGTAATAGCATTCGTAATTAAGCTCGTCTCATACAATACAAAAGCTCACAAAATGTATATTCTGATTAGTGTGTTTTTATTTAGTTGCACGTAATTAAAATTTATGTATTAAACAAACAACTGCCTGTTGTAAAGTTGAATAATTGCAATAAAAGTCAACGGCGGTTGTTGGCACAAAAGCACATTTAAAAAATATATATATATCAATAAAAAAAAGTACATACCCAAATTGTTGGGTTAAAATTGCATCAGTGTCATATCAGCAATAAAATAAAATAATTGTAGCAAAATTAAAACACTAAATAAGCAATAATTCTAAACCAAAAAAGTAAAACACCAATACGCGACCAAGCCTACTACTTTAAATTCCATATTAGTGTGTGGCCAATCAATCAGTAATAAACACTACAGGTCAAGTAACAAAAATATTTTTAAAAAATGCCACAGAAATTTAGTTATAAGTCATTAAAATATAAAAGTTCAATCATTAATGAGTGCTTAAACAGTTCACAACAATATAATATCACGAAAATAATTAGTGTACAAACAACATATCAAACTAACATCGCAGCCTTCCAACTACAAGTATAGTAAATAAATGCAAGTAAATATATTAACTAATATTAAGCTCATAATAAGTTCAATTGCTAATCTCTAGCCATACAAACATTAAAATAAATTGCACAGCATGTTAAGGTCAAAGTTTATATAAAATTTAGTGCCACAAATAGAAGCAGTTTACATTGTGTATAATTAAACACATAATAATATACATAAACAAAAGTACTACTAAAGCACAATCCTAAACCTTTAATTTCACACTCTCGTGTCAATTGGATTCAACTTATTAGTCAATCTATACAACTACTTCGTACATAAAAGACGGAGCACGAAATACTTTATTTTAAACATGATTTGATACAAGTACTCCACGTCGAAACGGCTTCGCGCCTAACCGTCACGTACCCTCCTACACAGCCAAGCTAAAAGATAACATTACGAAAACACTCTATTTCATAAAAATCATACCGAACAATAAAGCGACTAGTAACTGCAAGTATGTTTCTTACCTATATCTGGACGAGTGTGCATCAGCTCTCTGACAGTATGTACTGCCTGTTTTGAATCCAAAACTACCTCCTTCGCTTTCCTCTCTGAGGAGAGATTGACATTCCTCAAGTGCCAGTCATATTCCACATATTCAGCCATGCTCCTTCCTCAGATCTAACTCCTACAAGAGGAACAAAAAGAAGAGAAATATACAGTAATCGGAACAAGCTAAAAGAAAATAATATATACTTTTTTTAAAAAATTAAGTTTCAGAATATTAAGTTGCGAAAGTAAGTTAACTATAATTAACAATTACTTATCAAACAGCGTAAATTTAGAATATTAAATATTAAGTCCAAGTTCTGTCCGTATACATATCTATATATAAGGTAAAACTAAAGATGAAAAAAATGAAAGAACACTTTCTCTTTCCTGGGTCTCTTGTATATGTGGGCGCCGGTTATAGGTGGCAGGCACTAAGATTTTGGAAGGAATAAGATTTATCTAAGATTGAGGAGGCGAAATGCTGAATATTATTTTAAGGGGCAGGGTCATTAGAGCAAGTGGATGATAAGACCTTACCTCAAGAAGTTACACTAAAACCTCGCTTATCCGGACTTCATAGGATCGAACCCGTTCCGGATAAACCAGATTTACGATATATTTTTTCATTTGCAATATCTTAACAATTGAGGGTAAAACACAGTACAATACTGCGCACTTACATTGCGACGCGCTCACTTGTAAACGATATACAGATGCTTTGAAACTCAGGAAATATTACTTTATTTACTTATTTCCTTTTTTCCAAAAACAGTTCCGGTTAAACGATTTTTTAGTGTATTTGCAGTACTAGTATAAAAGTAGCTTTTGCGAGCCATGTACAGGGGTGTAAATTCATACTTCATTCATTCAAATCAAGTACTGTATTCTGGGAGAGAAATTCTACAAAATGATATTTTATTAATATAACAGTACGAGTACATTGCGCATAACGTATAAGGAACCTTTGCTTCTAAACTGCGATACTGGTATTCACTTACAATCAGGGTGACCAGATATAGGGTAGGGTCGGGTAAAATCGGTTTAAAAAATTTGAAAACGTGGCTAATCTTTGTTCTAAGTAGTATTGTAGTACAGAGCAAGCGTGTCTTATAACATTCCATGTGCTGTGCATATGAATATGTTTACAAGGTTTACCTAAATTACTTAAATAGCTCAGAAACAATTTAAAAAAGAAAACAGTATACCCATATGTGGGTATGTGTGTTTCTTCATTACATTTCAATGGCCAGTAAGTATTTTATCCTTCCACTCTTGATGGGAAAAATGCGTACAATCAAGACCTCTTCAAAACTGGTTTTCTGTTCCTTCTACGAGAAAAAGAACCAGAGTAAATTGCATTTGTTTTAGAACAAAGGTTGTAAAATATTTTTCACGTGTCGAAACTGTGACAAGAGTTATATACACGTGAACAAACGTAAATAGTCCCTATTTTTTTTGTACTGCAGAACATTAGGCCTACACTACAAACACTGATACACGTAAAGCAAAACAAAAGGAAGCGTGCTAGAAATTACTACCCTAGGCTACTTGTAAGAAACCCACACTGGATTAAGCAAATGAATAGATTCCACGGTTACTTAAGGCTGGTGTTGGCATAACGAATTTGAGAAACGTCTACTTGTGGGCCTATGTCATCAACATCTGGATAACAGGTTTTCAGACAAAGGTTTTGTCTACACATATACTAAAAAATGCTCAGTGAATCAAGTTTCTTGATGCGAAAAACATCATTCTCCCTTCATATTGAACTTGTAAAAGAATTATCAAAGCCTAATTTCGATATACCCATTTTACCCCATTGATCAGAAATGAGTATAACCGTTTTACCCCATTTTGGTTCTTGCTTATTATTATCTTAACACTAAACGGTAAGTCAATATTTTTATTTGCACAAACAATAGTGACTTATGTACTATATATTGAATGTGCAATCGCTTTTTTCCGATTGCCCTGCTTGTTTGTACAACAGTTTCTGAAGGTTTAAATTTCCCTCACCTATACTTTACAGAAGAAAATGGCTTCTACTGCAATGAAGAGTGGTGATGCCAACAATTAGTGTATCCAACCTAAAATTGACAATATTATTCTGGGATGCAGATTTGTTAGTGGGGAGGGGAAGGAATTTCTACATGCTGAAAACAAGGTTTGTTTCAATTATACCCATTTTACCGCACCCTACCCTACTCTTTTTAGAGTATTTACACTCTTTTGAAGGCCGAAATTTTCCATACTCTCCCTTCTTTTAATTTTTCACGAATATACTCTCTTTCCTCCCCCTTTCATTGTATAATTTTAATGCGTTTTACTTCGTTAAGAAGAATCTGAACATTTTAGGCCTAGAATTTTGTTGACAATGGAAACAGAAGTGCGTAGTGCATACGCTTCTGCAAATTGCCACTCAACAGTCGACACTAAGCTACACTCGTTACACCAGTTCGCCGTCGCATGTAGTTAAAGTTTTATTGTTGATGTGTATCGTTGTGATTATAAAGCTGTCGCACTGTCGACAGTCACAGCTCAGTGCGAAAAGGACACAAGATAGGCTTGCATTCAAAAGATAAAACCGTAAGTTGTGAAACAGACTCGGAAATAAAAAATGGTACGGGGAAAATGCTTTCGAAGAAATATATCCAAGCATCAAACGTGTTAAAGGTGATGACCTCAAGGTACAATATGATATTATCAGCAAATCAGTTTTCAAAATAAAGAGCGATACGACGTTGAGCAACATATTAATTCTCCGAAGCATAAGAGAACTACTAGCCAACAAAAAGTGGACAGTTTTTTCGGAAAAGAAAAAAAAAACCTCACTAGCGAAGAAGCAAGATAAGGGCCCGTTTTCATAGACATTTTTTGAGCAAATGCTTGAGTAAATTGGCTCGACTTAAGTTAAAATTCGTTTCATAGTGGTTACCTTCGAGCTCAACCTTCGCGGAATAACTTGGCCAAGACAAGTAGCGTTTTTCCCGACTTCCTTGGTTAATGATTTCAGTTTCATAGACATATCTCAAGACACTGCTTGTGAGTGCTTGATTCATAGAAGATTCCAAGACTTGGCTGAGTAAAGGAAAGCAGTATTTTTTTACGACTTGGCCAAGGAAGGCCGATGGCAGTCTTGAGTTATCAAATATAACAGAAAAATGGATGATTGGGCATTAAACCGATATCGTTGGATGGAATTGTATGAGGAAAATTATAATTATCGCCTACCAACGCGTTACGTTAGGAATTTTCTGGACCTGTTTGATTAGTGGAATGAAAGAGAATTCAGAAGGAGGTACCGGTTCACAAAAGAAGTTGTCACGCACGTTATATTACCAAACGTCTTAAATTAGCTCCCGTGATACCCGTGAATTGTGTTTCGAAATACGTAGAATCCAGAACACGCAATGAAGACATTAGTATTCCTCCGCATGGTACCATTCGTATGAGTTGATCAAATCAAGTACATATTTTTTTAAATTATAAAAATGTGGCATATGGCTGATCTAAAGTGATATGTATCCTAATTCTAGACTAAAATTTATGAGATGCACTTATGGGTGTAGGAAAGCATTATAGGGAGCATATTGATTTTCCATACCATAGCAATAATTGGCTACCATAAATTGCACCATATCCCATAGTGTAGATTGACTAGCTTGTAGATATCTTGTTTGGATCTCAACCACCATCAGCTCAGGTCGAAAATGCTTCTTAATATAAAAAGGTGGATAAACTTCACTTCATAGCTCGCAGTTTCTGCTACCAATTCAGTCATAGGTACGCTCTATTCCTTTCATTCCCTTGCAAATAATTATCACATGCACCTTTACATATCTTCAACCAGCGCTCAAAGTGTTATGAAAAGCTATTTCACTATCGTTTGGTAAAATACACAATAGAGTTGAGTAACGCATAGCCCTAATAAGCATGGTGGTGCGTAGGAATACTTATGGCGACACTTCGTGTTATGAACAGCACGTATCAGTATTTACCAGAAAAATACGGATCTCGAGCTAGTGGAGAAGGTTAAAGTCAGGTTGGATATCTTTATTAAACGCGATGTACATGGGGCTTAAGGCTGTAGATCACCCCCGCCATCTTGGTACGCACTTTCCATTGATTAACATGGGAATTGTTTTACTCTCGTCTTATACTTTTCAGGAGTGTAGTTTTAACTTCTGTTTTCGCCCAGTTTATCGTCATGTTCTCTTTTACTCATGCTACTTTATAGAAATGCAATATTTTACACAGGAACAGTATAATTTCCCGTTAATATATTGTGATTTATACAGCAAACTATTAATAATACATTATAATTATATATTTGGAGAAACTTCACAAACCAAAACTATACAAGAGTCAAAATAACCAAGACAAATATTGTGAAAGCAGAACTTAAATATTCTACATCCGAGAGGCATAAAATGAGTAAAACAATTCCCGTGTAAATTAATGGAAGGTGCGTACCAAGATGGTGGGGGTGATCTACAGCGTTAAAACGCACTGCATGTGTTTACCTCAAAGAGCAAGAAGCTAAATAGTCTCTAGGACCTTTCGTTCTTTCACTCTTAGGGCTGCCTTACATCCAATCTTACTTGCGATTTGGGTGAGTAACCAATTGAAACGCGTGATTTATTGTAAGGTGTAACACCTGTTTCAATTGGCTATTCACCCAAATCTCACGCAAACTTGTATGTAAGGCAGACATTAGGCGTCTATTTAGTATGCATCGGGCGTTCCATTTGGAACCATAAACGGAGTAGCCATAGGTTATGTCTGTTAAAAGTGATGCGCATTGCGTATAACAAGACACATCTAACCTGCCTTTTCTAACCAGTCTCCGTTCACCATCGCTCACTCGACATACTGTCCGTGATTTTTGTTGTAAAAATGTCAATGGCGATATGGAAATAAACATATCACTATGACGTAGCATTACCATGACTCCGATTTTTAAATGAACCTGTGATTTATTTCGTTCGGAATTTTGTTCGCGCGTATGTCTCAATGGTTATATGGAACATTACTATAATTCCGATGCATGAATCTGTGGCTTACTTCGTTCGGAGAAATCACGCTCAACGTAAGCTAAAGTAATGCTATACTTTGCATTACAACACTTACAAACGTCCAAAATGTTAAATTTCTCCCGTTAATTTAAATTTCCTGAGGTCAATAAAGTAGATGTTAGCTAGAAGGTGTAAATTTGGAAATTTCACAGATGACGCTGACATTGATCAAATAGTATTAGCTGTTTAAAGCAATTCTTTGAGGAAACGATAATTTAGTACTGATGATCTTACATTGGTGAAAACAATTAGTATATCTTTACAACAGGATTAAATTACAATCTGAAAATAACTACCTACTGGGCATTCAATTCTTAAATCAGAATTATATTTCATGGTTATTTCTTCCCACACCTCTTTCCTTTTCTTAGCTGACATCGCATCGCTCTTACGAGATTCAATATATTTTGAATTTCTTTTAACTAAAGAAATTACCAACTGTTTCTCATATATACTGTACGGTTTCCGCGATATAGCTGCCAGAAAATGATGTTTTGTATAAATGTACATTGGCAAGAAAATGAGGCTTGCTAACACGCTCCTCAAACTTCGCTTGTTTTCATTGCCAACCCATTTCGTTGATGACCGACTACTGTTTATAGTTTTTGAAGGTTTTCCGACAAAATTATTTAAAATGCACTTATTCCTACAATTTATTTCAGATGAGAAACATTTTGGCTTAATTATATATAGTTCTGGTAAACAAATAAATTAATTTAATTTATCGTCGCGCGTGAATATGGTGCAGTTGGCAGCGCTGGTAAGAATCATTAACTTTCTGTGACTTCAAGCAATATCCTTCACCAAGAAGCACTGACGTTGCTTCGCGAAGATAATGCTTGGCAAAGTAAATTTGAAGTAACCACTATGAAACAGTGTCAAACTTGAGACGATTACCACTGACTTGGCGAAGTAGTTCTCAAGCTCCAGCTTGAGTAGGCCTACCTAACTATGAAAACGGGCCTAAGTCACATCACGTCAGTGTGACCTTATCACAACGTTGTTCATAGTCAGTCTTGCAGAAGCATGGATTGCACTTGAAAATTGCTTAAGAAAACTAAGAATGACAATAAGTTACGAACGGAGAGAACGAAGACAGAGGCAGTAGTGTAAAAGGATTTAAGGTAAACGCAGCAGTAATGGACACTTGAAGAGAAATGTTGTAAAATAAGATTTTCTTAAGGGCGGAAATCATTAAACCTACATGGGAAAATTAAATATAGTATGTTCTAATACCACTGAATATCTTTCGCTCGTCATTGGTTTCATCTGATATTTCTGACATGATGCTGATGTTAGGCCCTTGGTTGCACCTACTCTTAAATGCACTCTGTTAAGCAAGTGATTAAACGAGAGTTTTCGTTTTTTACACCTGAAATTACAATAACGAATATTTTTGTTGTTCTGCAATATTATGTATCACGAAATGTCTCTGTTCCAAGCAAACAAACGGCCAAACCAATTATAACTTGGATCCGTTATGCAAAGCAGGAGGGGTCCATTACCGGCGCGACAAAAAATCTTTTTGTCCAGTTATGCACGCACTATTCTTTCCTAGGTTGAAATCAAAATCCTTGATTGATTGAGTTATTAACATCCAAAGCGAGCTGGTGAGCTTGAAATGTCTTACCAGCTCTTGTATTCTGCAGTATCAGTGAAATACTCCACACTTTCTATTCTAGGGTACTTTTCTTTAATATATTGCTTTGCAGAACACTGGTTTTAACGAAATCATTTCTTTAATCCACTTCTTGTTTCTACATCACGATTTTTGGTATGGTGCAAGTACATATCACTAGCTATCTGTAAAAAGAAATTGGTATTAAGCGTGGGGCCGGTGGTCAAATACCACGCTACATTCGGCATTTTGTCACTATTCAGAGAAGACATTTGTGCATGACTTGCTAATCTGAGGTGTATAACTGTTAATCCAAACGATAGCTCATTTCATCCTGAATGCCACAAAACAAAGTTCAAGTGTCTAGCACAAATACTGAGGAAGTTATACTTTTTCCTCTATTTTAATATGGGTGTGGCGCGAATGTTTTGGGCCATTTTTGCCACCATTGTGAACCCTCAAAGCTTTTGAACCCCATAACACATTTCAGTACACTTTACCTTTTTGGAATCAGCATCAGCTATTATCTACACACACGAAGTTTCATCAAAATCTGGGATGGGTGGTGACATGACGTGGATGATTTGACATGGAATGACCCGATACAATTAACATTTAACACTCACTCCATGTGTGTGCCTCCAACACACAAGCAGCTAAATAATCCCAAGTTCCTTTCACTTTAATTTCACACTTGTATGATTCGGAACTTTATTTGCGTTTGAACACTTCCTTTTTTTATTATTATTATTATTTTTATATGGGACAGTCTAGTAACTTTGAACTTCGACCCGTCACGATTCGCCTTTAGCTGTTAAAATTCACACCCATGCCCCTGCCGGGACTCAAACCCGGGACCTTCGAGCCGATGGTCTACCGCCGCAGACCGCTCGGCTGCCTTTGAACATCCATATAGGATGGAAACATTACATTTCTCCTACAAATTATATAGTTCTTTGGGGTACCTAAAGTACACTTACCGCGTTTTTTACTTATATGCAGTAGCTGCTCCATTGTAATCACTTCACTGACTCATTTTTCATATTAGATGCAATTAAACTTAACCAAACCTAAATCAACCCAGCGTATTGCATCTGTAGCCAAAAATCCACAACGAATAACAAATGAAAGGTGCTGGTATAGTTTTACGTCGCCAAGAAATGGACCTCGTGGGTAAATAAAGGAAGGTGTCTTATGTAAAATGTGCGCTGCGCTACTTGTCTAAAGTGCCTAATTACTGTAAATAACGAAGGTTTCTTACCCGCTTAAAAGGGCAAGGTTCGGCCATTGTATGGAAAAGACGATGTGAAAACCGATCGCAGCGCCACGAATACGACTCCCTTGCGTTGCAAATTAGCGGGAAACAGTGGTAGTCTCTTGTAGTCGCGTGTGCAATAAAAAACACCGCACATGACCTTAACTAACCTCCGAGTGCCCTTGGTCACTACTTTTATTAAATTTCCTCATGCGTGTAAATAACAATGATTTCTTACCCGGTTCAGAGTGCAGTGTTCGGTCATTGAAACAGCGGTAACCTCCTGGAGTCGCGTGTGCAATAAAAAAAAAAAAACACCGCACCTGACCTTACCTAACCTCCGAGTGCCCTTGATCACTACTTTTATTAAGGTAAGTGAAGATGTTTTAAGTGTCTATAACTATATCCAAAGCATTGTAAGTGTAAATGAGGGAAAATCCTGAAAACGTGCGTATATGGTCCGAAGTGTATATAGTGTAAAAGTACCGGAATGGGATGTTCAAGCCGCGATGCGCGCAGAAATTTAGCTTTCGAAAGTGAAATAGAAAGGAACAGTGAAAATCCGAACGAAAAATATCAAGTGGTTATCTGGCGATGTAAAACTATAACTGCACGAAATGAAATTACATGAAGAAGTTGAGAGTATAGGAACCGTAGTGTTCACAACGGAGCATACCCGTTTTTTAAAGTTCTATTACTGTAAATACGTTCAGATATTTAACCGCTAGTGCAAATCTGCATTCCGTAAACCCAAATATTCGCTGTCGTCCTTCCACTATCTAAAGTTAAATGCATAATACTGTATCCAATTCTATTGTCATACCTTTAAATGCACATCTTCTCATGGAATGATATTGGTATTATTTTCCTTCACCGAATATAAATATCAACAGTCAACACGACATTTGTGACGGTAGAAAGTAACGGTGTAATTATGTAAATTGTGAAGACTGGTCTTTTGCTGATTTCTTCTCAGAGGACTGTACGTCACTTCGCCGTAAGTGACCACTTCCCAGTCATATTTCTTGTTAACAAACACATTTACCTCTTTCCTTCACTTACTTTCACACTTTATTTTACATTTCCAGTCAATAAATCACGCAAATGGCATTATCCATCAAAGATTATATACTTTTTACAGACATACTGTACGGGATAACGTAAGAGGTGGTGACGACTTCCGGTCCCACTACTGTTATGATCCCGACGTCCCTGGGATCCTTAGAAATGTACAAAAGTGTCAGACTTGAACCAAGAGTGTTCTAATAGAGGATATGCTTTTATCATGCCCAGCGAAACAGTGAAGCCAAAAAACAACTCAGCACCGACTAAGGCGGCGCACGTGATTGGCTTAGGGTTGCCACCTTTTGATGACTAAATTACGGGACGCTCGGCAAAAAATACGGGACAAATCTGAAATAACACAAAATGAAAGTAACTAATAAGGTCCTCTACTATTGTATAACTACCTGCACAATTTAAATAAGACTTTTCTCACAGTTCTCCCATGACTGGCGCTCTGAGATGTATCAAATTGAGTACCGGAGTGTCCTTGGTATTCCTGGGCACCTTGGGAAGGTAAAAGCGGTCGAGCGTGCGACTGACCACCCCACCTCAGTTCGTACCGTAGGTGAAGAAAATGTGGAGCGCTACCTTCACATCCCCCATGCGTATCGCACAGGGGATAGCTTTACCTTTATAATAATCAAGAACACAGAAAACGTATTGCTTGCGAATGGTCACACTCCAAAAGCACTGGGGGGCGGAACATGGATATTTCTCTTTCTTAAGCTAATTTGGCGTTAGTATCTGCACTAAAAAAAATCAATACTTTTCGGTATTCCTACTTTTGTTGAATCAACACCAAAAAACGGCGTTGATTGTAAGGTTCCAGAATGGCAAAAGGGAGTTTTGAGTCTGTGTAA
>JAGDQP010013617.1:0-26155 GCA_022664845.1 Lepisma saccharinum
TATAAATTTCTACACTTTAAAGATGCGCTTTGCTCAAAATCGAATTCGGTACCGGTTATCTCCGGTAAATTGAAATCACCAATGAGGAGAATAGGACTGCCTTATGAGACGTTGAGGCAATTATAGCACGCTCGATCCTTCCAAATCCTGAGAATGGCTAAGAAGCAAATATTCCGTAGTGTCGTCGCTTAAACCGGCAAAACAAGGCTGCATTCGAAAGCACACACAGACACAAGAAGCGACCTAATGTATTGATGAGCAAAATAGGTCAACGAAGGTCAAGATCAGGTACCGAAAAGCAAATTAGATTTAGCAGGTTTAAGGTTTTACTAGTTTCTCGCAAAAAGGACTGAAGTTCGAATCCCCACAGTTTTTCTTCTAAATTCCATTTTAATTATAAACTGTTTCAAAATACAATTTGTTGTTTATGATGGAGACTTACGAATTAGAAAGGAAAAGACTGAATTTAAGGTGGAGTGCTATCCACAGAGAAAATGCGAAGATAAAAGAAATGTATAATAGAACTCCAAGTGTACACTCTATCGCAAAAACGACTAATTAAAAAGAATTATAACTTCTCAGCCATAATTAATTTGAATTTGAATTTAGTTTTTAAGGTCTTTAGGCAATTTGGCTCAGGCCGGATGGATGATGATGGGAGAGTTGGTGGAATGAAGAAAGTGGGAGGAAACGGGAGAGCCCCGAGAAAACCAAGGCAGCTTTAACATACTAAAACATGTGCTTCTACCACTTCAGATTTCAATCTTTTCGTGTAATTTTTCCAGAACTTTGAAAGTGTCTTTCAGATTACGAAGGTGAAACCGCAATAATGAGAATAATTGCAAGCAACTTCAGGCACAAAAACATTTAGGAAGGACAGAAGGACTCCTCTGCTATCATCACATCCAAGACCGGCTGGAAATCGAGGTACCGGGCCAAGAATGGGTTACCGAGGTATGCCGAGTATCTAGCATTCACCCGGTGACCCAATGGTCCAAATGACACGATTTATCCAATCCAAAACTTGACCTGAATGACATGATTGACCCGGTGACCCAGTCCAAAACTTAACCCAATGATAACTGACCCGGTGACCTAGCCCAAAACTTTATCTGAATGACGAAGATTGACCCGCTGACCCAGTCTAAAACTTGACTCCAATGACACGATTGACCCAATCCAAAACTTGATCTGAATGACACGATTGACCCGCTGACCCAATCCAAAACAACCTGAATGACACGATTGACCCGCTGACCCAATCCAAAACTTGACCTGAATGACACGATTGACCCAGTGGCCCAGTCCAAAACTTGGCCCAAATGACACGATTGACCCAATCCAAAACTTGACCTGAATAACACGATTGACCCAGTGATCCAGTCCAAATTGACTCCAATAACACAACTGACCCGGTGATCAGTTTGAACTCTGCCTGCGGCAGTTCTACCAGATTTGCAACACACCAAAAAGGCAAGTTGAAACGAAGGAAATATTTTTGTCCAATAGTCTTGCTAAAGCCATATACTTAAATTGTAGCGTACACGCCGATTGAGCGGAGCAAATCATGTAGGAATGAGTGTGTATTTAGCATGCACGTGCTCTGTTTCGCTTTTCTCCGCTCCAACTAGCCTTTTGTCACGCGGCTATCCTTACGGATTCCACTCTTTGGAGATTGCTACTGTCTAGGTGTATCGCGGTGATTGGTTAAGGCTTAAGGTGTGCCGCAAAATCAAAAAAGGTTGACAACCAATGGTTAATATAAGGATTTAAACTATTACGATAAAGTACACATTTAGAAGGAAGTATAATGACACGATAGCGTGTCCCGAGGGAAAAACCTTAGCGAAATCTTTGGTACAAAAATGAGTTAAGGGAATGGGTTGAATTTCCTCCAAGAAAATTACTGCTTAGCAGCCTAAAATGCACCAAAACTGTTTAGGCCATGCGTAAGCATGCTACGTTGTTTATGTCCCGTTTATTGGCTGATCGTTCAATATACTTTCAGTTTTATAGTCCCGAGCTCCCGCTAAGGTCTATCCGTCAAGGAGAAGGCGTGGAAATTCCTCCTCCTGCGTCTTACCTACTTCCCGCCGAGACTCATGACAGCAAAACCAAAATAAGAACAAGATAAACGAATGGTAGAAGGCGATAGAAGAGGGGAACCTCTTTTTTTTTTTTTGTCTCTATATAGTACGAAAAATGCAAGGCGGATATTGGAGAGCTGAATGCGCAATATGATCGTCTCTCTGACTCCTTCACTCTTGGGTCTACTCAGCCAACGTACTCGTCTGTGTTTGTCGATCCATCACAAGTCCATTACGAAGATTAAATGCACGGAAGCTGAGATTTATAATGTACTTCGCTTGAATTTGTTACATAGGGATGTTACTTCGTTTTCAAATGCATCTCTTTTTAACTAAAACATCTTCTTTCTTTCTCCCTCTCTCTCTGATTCAGATATTACATGTTCCGCTTCTCGAAAGAGTTGTACTACAAATAAAATAGCAATTCTTCAAACATTAAAGGACTTGCATAAAATCGAGAGAAAAAAAAATACTTGAAACGATGAAACCGTTGCTACTTCACACATTCGTAAGAGACAAGAATAAAGAACTATGCAGTATTTATTCAACATTTTAAAGCATCAGTTTTATTTTTACGTCCCTTTATAACATAGTGCGGGTTATTGCTAACAATAAGGGACTTTACCAGATTCCCACTTTGTCCGTTCGTGTAAAAACAACTATATCCTGAGAACGTATGTTGCTTTGCATAACATTTATGTTACGGTGTGTTGCATAACAGGATAGGAAGTATGTGCTCCATTGAAACAAAATACCAGACCATATGGAAAACCTATGGGAAATGCGGATTTCGCCTATACGGACTGTATAGTTGACACTAGTAGTTGTACTACGTTATGAAGAGATCCTCTGAACCTTAGCGACTGTTAGTAGAATCGCAGAACTTATTTGTTTATTAACTGACTTTTACTTCTTCTTTGGAGCGGTCTTTTTGGTGGTTTTGGACTTTACAGTAGGTTTCTTAGATTTGGGAGCTTTCGGTTACTTCCGAGTTTTGGGCCTTCTAGACTTTCGATGCTGACTTTTTTCGGTTTAGCTGCAGCTTTTTTTCTCCGTTCTTCTTGAGATACTTAGTTGCTTATTTTCTTTTTCCTGGCTTCTTTTGCTTGGACGCCGATCATTTTGTTTTGGTGAACAGTCTCCTTCCGATATTTCCTTCAACGAAGAAGTACTCAGCTTGAATGAGCCAGAAGCTACTTTACCCTTCGTCTGTACTTCCAAACGCAACAACACGTTTCAAGTATTTCGTGATAAAGCTTTTCAGCATTAACCTTGAAGTTTTTTTAAAAAAGAAAAGGCATTTCTTGATGGTTTACAGAGAACTTCCACTTCTCTCTTTCAGGTTCTCGATCGCATTGTTCACCATTCTGATATCCTAGGATGAAAATGTGCATGTTCCGGTTTCTTACTTTTTTTTCTTTTTTTTTTTTTTTGCGAACCCTGAGCTGCTGCGGATGAAGCAGTATCGAACATGTTTTCTCGCAAAACGTATAACGATATGCTGGATATGCCGTAGGCTAATGTCTGAACAAGGAAGTGGTAAAACTCAAAAACTGTAATTTTTAGTTTTTGTGTTTGCCTTTGTCAGAAATCTATGTTTTCTTTGTATAAAATTTAGATTAATTTTGTGTTGTCATTCTGAGCCTATGTTATTAATTACAAGAATGACTACATGAGTTATGATAACTGATCCTCTATGCTATAACATTAAGAAAAAGTTTGTTTGTTTCTTGTACAAGGGTGAAGATGAGAATAAATAGCATTCTGTACATTAATCACCAGCAAGTTTTCAAATTTCAAAATTAAACTAATCCATTTTTTTCTAACATGAAATCAATAATACACTGAAAAAAATATGCAAATAATGACCACACGTAACTAGAGGGCTGGAATGTTATAAGAACATGCTCTTTAATGTATTATGCAATACATCTGGAATACCATTACATATGGTATACTATTATATTCAAAGAGCCTCACAGGGATGTACGAATAAGGGGGGTCCGGACCCCCCGAAATTAAGTTTTTTTTTTCGCAAAAGTATATATCCATTTTACGTAAGGTTCACACCCAGACAGACCTTGGAACCCCCCTCCCCGAAACCAACTTGTAGGTACGTGCCTGGGGCCACATTATATTAAAGAGAATGTTATTACACAATTCCAGCCGTTTTATCGTTCTTTACGTATATTTTTCTCAGTGTAGCGTAGACCAGTTATTGTAACTCTTCCCTAAAAAACTAATATATACAGGGGTTGGACAAAAAATATAAAACGTTTGAAAAAGTGTGAAAATCATACCTAGTATGGTGTGGGGCCTCCTTTTGCGTCCAAAACAGCTTGGATCCGACGTGGAATGAACGTATACAGCCCCTGAATCGTGGTGTGTGGAATGTTGTACCATTCTTCCTCCAAACCATGCTCCAGTTCCTTAAGGGATGATGGTGGAGGGTAATGAGACCGAACACGCCTTTCTAACACAGACCACAATGGCTCAATGATGTTCAGATCTGGTGATTGTGGGACCCAGGGGAGGTGTGATAGCTCCTGGTCATGCTCCTCAAACCATGATTGCACCGTTTTAGCAGCGTGACAGGGTGCCAAATCATCTTGGTAGATGCCATCACCATCCGGAAACAATGTGTGGGCCATGGGTAGAACCTGGTCCCCCAAAATGGCCTCATACGCCTTAGCATTCATCATTCTATGCAGGGCTATGATGGGACCTGCAGAAAACCACGATATCACTGCCCATACTGTAACAGAACCACCCCCATGCTTTACAGTTGGGCGCAGACAGTCTGGATCATAGGCCTGCGACGGTGTTCTCCATACGTAAACACGACCGGTTGTTGGAAACAAGGTGTAGGTCGATTCATCGGAATACATTACGTGTTTCCACTGATCAAGCGTCCACTCCTTGTGGTCCTTGCACCACTGGATACGCCGCTTCGCATTTACTGCTGTGACCAGAGGTTTGGCGATCGCGGCCCTGCCATGAATTTTCATTTTATGAAGTTCCCGTCGCACTGTTTTTGATGAAACCGGGTTCTGTAGGCCGGAATTGAGTTCAGACGTAATTTTCATTACAGTGGTCTGCTTTTTAGC
The DNA here is from genome assembly GCA_022664845.1 of Lepisma saccharinum. Classification (NCBI taxonomy): domain Eukaryota; kingdom Metazoa; phylum Arthropoda; class Insecta; order Zygentoma; family Lepismatidae; genus Lepisma; species Lepisma saccharinum. The sequence goes on from JAGDQP010013617.1 coordinate 5,195, forward strand.
TGCTACAATCCGTTTTAATGCCCTCCTGTCCCTATCGGACAGGATTGTCATTCGACCACTGTTGTGCTTTGCAGACGTTGTTTGCCCATGCATTGTGTATGCTCGTGACATTGGACACAGTGCCTGTCGATACCCCCACAATGGTCGCCACTGTTGTCACTGAAGCTCCAACCAGATGGGCACCAATGATCATGCCTCTTTGGAAGTCTGTCAGGTCGCCCATTTTACCGCACCACTTGCACACCACGACACTCACAGGTGAACTGGGTACTGCTGACGGAAGAGGAAGGTCCACATGACACATTGAAAACAAAACACGATCGTCAACCGCAACACGTGGTGTACAGTGGCGGGCCACACTTACGTGTCCTGTATGACGTGTTTTTAGATTTTTTGTCCAACCCCTGTATATTTAAACATGTTTTACAAGTTACGGCTATAATAACTGGATATGAACAGAAAAAAAAACGAGTTACAGAAACGAAATAAATCATTAATTCTTATTTTAACGCATTATTTTAATGCGGCGAAAGGAGATTACATTTTCCAAACTTCACAACAAAAGTACGTGTTACCACAAATCGCATATTCTGTACTTGAAGAAAGAATATCACTAAAAAAAAATGTTTTTATTTCAGTTACCGAAGCTACTGCCACCTAGAGTGTAAAAAATGTAAACTCTTTATTTCTCCTGTAGAGGGCTCTACTTGTGGTTACATCTGGCAAAGCTTCTGTTTTCTAATGTCTCGCGTTCAGTCCTTCTCTATTGCTTATACAACCAATCCACCTTTCTCATGAATGAAGCACGTTTCGAAAACAAAACGTGACCTTTTGGGAATATGAAACAGTTTCTAGGATTCGTGAAAGCACAGAGAGAAAATCCCTAACTCTGCTGGTGGAAAGAGATTTTTCTTTTTTTTTAACTTTGCACATGAATACATGCAGGTAAAATACTCAACTGCAGTATTTGAATAGTTTTAATCATAACTCAGAAAAAAAAAAATGCAAAACTAAACTCAAAATGTGATTCGACAAGTTCTTTTCTCAGTTGTGATAAAACATTATTATAAGTCAGTTTGTCAATAGGCGGCCCGCAGGTCATATCCGGCCGGTATAGATATTTCTGTTGGCCCGCCATTATTTGCAAAAGATCCTAATCCTTGACTGCCCAGAAACTTCGTATAATCATAAAAATAATTAAAATAATCCTTTGAAATAGTTAGTGGAAAACGGATGTTATAGACGGACGTAATACTGACATTATTATTATTATTATTACTGAAGGTTCAAGATGGCTTCACCTACGTCATGTTGGCCGTTGGCTCTGTCCATTCCATTAATTCATAATGTCAAACGTTTTAATCGTTTTGAGTCTCTTCGAAGTGGAAACCACAACATACACCGACAATAATATATTTTCTGTGGATACATTTCTGTTTTAAACAGTTCAATATTGATTACAAATTATGTCCATATATTTCGAGAAACTACATATTTCAATCCACCAAATAAGTATGATACAGCGAGTAACATGATTCCCATGTTAACCAATGGAAGAAGCATAACAAGATGGCGGCCATGGTCTACTTTCTCAGTGAATAAGGTTGTGACAGTTCTCAATCTCAGTGCAAAATTCAAATAGAACAAAAAGGTGCAGATTTCAGTAAACGTTTTTTTTATTTACTAGTATCTAAATACTAAAGCGCTCATAATTATGAGAGATGACGTCCTTCGGTGAGTATAACGTCCGGGAAATTGAAGGGAGTGGTCTGGTCGTGCTCGGTATTCTCTTCTGTTAGACTAAACCAAATTTTAGAAATTCCCAGTCAATATTCCCGGTGTCAAATCGGATTTGATCCCGCGCTACCTGCCCAGTGATTCCTAGGCAGACCTTAACCACTAGACCACGGGAGCTAGGTTCTGATAACTTTCAAACATCTTAAGAATAATTGGTGAATGTGTCAAGGGTTCAGACTTTGGATCGGTATTGGGAGATATTAACAGTGGTTATCAATAGTTTTCTTCAATTTCATCAGGCGAATGTCAGGATGAAACTTCTATTGAAGCCTGGCCGCTACGTTTTTATCGTTTCCCCTGGAGGAGTTCTCAGTGAAGGACGTCATTCCAAAGACTTGAGACTGGCTGGTATTGTAGCTACCATTTCCGCTCTTGAAAAAGAAATGAATCCAGCTGTCAGAAGAATATATCCTACAATAGTATACAACAGAGCTTAACTGCAGTGTGTTGCTGTACTGTATATGTCACAGGATAAAATTGCACGTTAAACCATTGTATTTAATAAATGATGACAAAATAATTACATACTTTTCCGGAGACGAATTTAAAACGCAGAATACCTCAAGCAACAAATAAGCTCGTATATAAGTACTGGAAATGAAAACAAATAGTATCTTTGTCCTCACACGTAACATGTATAATTACTGGCTAGCTAGCTAGCAATGCAGATGTTGCATGGGCTTCAGTCTTTTTCATCCAAGGTATTTCCTGAGACTGCTACTGAAGCTTGTGACTGGACATTGATTTTAGGTTTCAGCAGCAAGTGCCTTCTACAACCGCTCTGTCAGTCTGTCGACAACTTTCAACTCAGGAACCACTACTGGTTTAGGTATCGTTGGTCTCGGCGAGACAAGTTCAAACCCGTATAGATCATACACATTACATGGGCAGTTCCGGAGATAAAAGAACAATTTATAATTTAGAAACTACTAGAGCTAGGAAGGCGGTTGATGTGTCGTTGGAAAGATCTCGTCGCAATTTATTCAACGAAACATTGATCATCAAAATCGGATGTTCGCTGCTAAGGCCTGGGCTCTGCCTCACAGGTTAACTTTCTAGGTTTAATTAAGCTTAGATCGTAGATACCTGTTCAGCTAATAAATTTAAAATAGATAAAAAAACATTTTTTTTAAAACTTATAAAATTTTTGACTCGATAGTTCATATTGGCCCTTTGTGTCCCAAGAAACTTCTATTCAAGGAGGGTGTCGCACGGTCAGCAAAACGAACTCCCATCACAGTTTTTATTAAGTTTTCGAGACCGGATTCCGCTACTTCAAGTAGCTTCGAAGTTAACTGGGTATACACAGACAACAGTAACTCCGACCGGGAATCGAACAAACTACCTCTGGCACCGAAAGCGAGTGTTAACCACTCACCCAAACAAAATATAAATAAATTTTAGCCAACTTTCACAAAAACTAAATTCCAAATCTGTATCTTTTCCCGTGCTTCTTCCCCTGTGAAAATTTCCTTTGGAATTGGAAGTTAAGATATTGCCTAAACAATAAGATTCTTCCGTTTTCCGTCTAGAGAAAGAGACACGCAAATATACAAATCACAGAAAAGAAAATACATCATGGGAAATATTGCCGTTGAAAAATATGTGGAAAGCGGAAAAACAAGCACGCAGTTGCGTGATAGCAATATACAAAATGTAATCTCTTTTAAATGCTATGAATATATGTCTTGAAGGAACGCCCAATGTAAGGGGGGGGGGGAAGAGAGAATAAATGCAAAATCGTTCTGAGAGCACTTAGTACTCGCATATCTCCCAAATAATACCAAGTAGAATGAATGAAGCTTGGACTAACCGAAAATCAGAATTCTCCCCGCGTTCCAATCCCTTTTTACAATGTATCGTGTTCTTGCTTTAGCGCACGCATGTCTTGCTCTCTCACGCCTCTGCAGAGGAATTTTCAGCGGCACCACCAAACCCACTCTCGCAGTCAATCGATACAACGAACAAAAGTAGTCCAGTATAAAAAAAGTTCTTAACATTTCCACCTCCTGGATGTGTGTTGTGCATAGAGCTACCAGAACGACCTATTGTCTCAATTTTACGCATTCTTGGAGGCAGTACCGCAGTATGCGGTCATGTTTATCCGAAAGGACCATTCTGTTTCTAACATTTTAAATTGAAAGGCTCGGTGTAACAACTGAACAACTGACATTTAAAATAACCCTCTATAGTTCGTTTCTTGCGTTTACTCATTATGAAAGAGTCATATTTTCCATAGAGATATTCAGGCTACTTATTTTAGAACTTTTAATTATTCTCAAATACGAATTACTTCAAAATCTCCATTGTTTATATCTTGCTTCCCCCTGGGGGGAGTGGTAACGCTCGCTGCTTTGTAATCAAAAGGTTCCGGGTTCGATTTCCGGTAAGGCAAAAGTGGTTCGCAGCCCACGTTAAGCTTAGATCCCGTCGTTAGGACATCTTCATCCCATGGAAGACAATGCCAAGCCACCATTGGTTTACTTTGTCTAGGAACCGTCGCGACGGGCAAAACATCCATCATCATAACTTGTCTGCCAATAGTCATATGGAATGTATTCAGTGTAGTTTGATTTTTCAACTCTGATTTGTATGAGGAATTTATTTATGTATTGATCTCACCTATAACAGAGGTCACGCTCCATTTATAACAGATATTAAACATACAATGTTGAATATGTTTAGCATAAAATATATATAGTGTATAAATAATAAAATATGTACAAATACAATCAGTTTGTCTTTGTTGTAGGTAGTGACATAATTCTCCCCGGTTTTCAAGTTTGATATCAAGGTAAATATTTGTAAAAATCTCTATTTACATTCTTGGCAATGCAAAGGCTTTTCTTCATATGAATTCTCATATATTATTTTTTTTAAATGTATAAACATATTCTTACATTCATGATGTAAATATCATATTCTCCATGTATGATTTCCCATATTATCTCTCCACTTTTCTATAACAATTTACATCCTTATCGTTCGAATGCTTTTTCTCTCCTTCGTAAATTCTTATGTGTGTTCTCAGTACTTATAAATGAATTTAATGTTACAAACTCATCATTCATAAGGTTTCTCTCCTATGTGAGTGGTCATATAACAATTGAGGTAAGAGTTGTGAGAGATGTATTTTCCTTCTTACAAGAGATGTTTTACATTCAAGGCATTTATAAGAGTACTTGACTATATAAACTCTCCCATGTAATTTGAAGTTGTGCCATCTGTTCATGTTCCTCCCCTTGCAAGGAATTTCATTTATTATATAATGCCAAATGACTTTGCTCAGAAAAGTCGCTTACACATTCTTAACATTCATAATGTTTCTTCCCTATAATATGTCTCAATGTTTATTCAAGTTTTTTATGTTAAAATATGTTTTGCAGTTCTAACTATAAGGTTTCTTACTGCATATATCTTCTAGGGAATCTTATTAATACTTATTGACATTCATGTGTTTTTCCCAGCGCGAATTTTTAGACAATATATCGAATTAAGTTTTCATGGAAATACCCATCTACACTCTAGATATTCATAAAGATTCTCTCGTATATGAATTATCACATGTACTTTTAAGTTGTACTGACCAGGAAATTGAACTTCACAGTCTCAACATTTATATGAGTTGTACTGTGTATGGAACATCATATGTTCCATAAAGTTATTCATCTTATACTTTAACAAAATTGACATTTATAAGGTTTCTTTCCCGTATGGATTCTCGTGTAATCCTTCCAGTCTATTTTCTGTGAAAGTGTTTTTATAATTTTAACCTCTATAAGGTTTCTCCCCCCTGTGGATTCTCATGCCTCCCTCCCAGGATACAGTTCTGAGAGTACTTATTGCAATCTTAAAATATATAGATTTTAAAATGTATAAATTTTCTCCCATACATAATTTTCCACGCTCAAAAATTTTAGAAATTCTTTTACATTTTAGTCATTTGTAAAGTTTGTTCCCTGCATTGATTCTTATTAATTCTTATATATTTAACAAACAAACTTAAATATACTTTTGCAGATAATTAGAATGCATTACATAATGACTTTAACCAGGTGTGTTATTACTTATTGCCTTTTTCAAAAGGCACTCTGACCATTTCATGGCAAAGTCAATATTATTTCCTTCACGTATTAATTCATTGTGTTTCTTACACATTCTTATAATGGCGAATTTTGATGAATTTCTATATTTGACTTCCTGTAATAAAATGGCACTCTAACACGTAATGAAATTTTGTTAACATTAAAAATTAATAACTAGAGAAATTCTAGATTTTCTACCACTTCATTTATAATTCTATACAGAAAAAATTGTTGAACTATTTCCCTTCTACAATATAAGATATTACAAGAAAATTCTTCTAATAACTTAGCATAACCTACTTTTTCTTGATAGGATTATCTCCTGCATTTTTTTAATAAAAGACATAACGCAGAAATATATTTTGTATTTTTTCTAGTTTATTTATCTGGCATTGATAAAAAGGACTCCATTCATAGCATATATCTAGATAAGTCTGCAATTCTGTCAAGTGTATCGGATACACTATTTCTTTGTACAACTTCAAGTCATCTGCAAAAAGAAGACACTTTGAAGATTTACTGATGGTAAATTATTAATAAATAATAAGAAAAATAATGGTCCGAGGTTTGATCCCTGCGATACGCCAGAATGTACACCGTATGTCGACGAGGTTATGTGACTGTATGATACAAATTATCTTCGACTAAATAGATAAGGTGAAATTAGCTTTAACAGAGGAGACGACAAACCGAAGCTACGTAACTTTTTTTTAGTAAGATATCGTGATCTATTTTATCAAAAGCTTTGGTAAAATTTGTGTGAATTGCATTTACAGATTTCTTATGGTCTAGTGATTAGGACACAAACTGTGTAAAATTAATCAAATTCTTTACAGTAGATCTTTTAGGAACAAACCCATGTTGGTAAACTGATATGTATATATATATATATATATATATATATATATATATATATATATATATGACTTTACATGATCTAATATTATTTTGAACAATATATGTTCAAATATTTTCGAAGGTGTAGATATTAAGGATATAGGACGATAATTCTGAATTCGACAGGGTTTGATTTGAAACTAGAACAGACTTTACTAATTTTCCAATAATCCTGAAAGATTTGGGTTTTCAGTATAACATTATAATGTGACAAAGAGGGTTTTACTAACAATTCAGCGCAACCCTCAAATATGTACGGAGGAATTTGATCATATCCACTAGATTTTCTTGGTTTTAATTTTCTAACTGCCTCCTTGTATTCATGTTCAGTTACGGTTTAAATAACTAAACAATGTGGCACGTCAGTAGACGTAGAATTCGGCATTAAATATGTCGAAGGATTTAATGAATAGACACTTTGAAAAAATTTTGCAAAGACATTTGCGATCAATGTACTAGACGTTAATGATTCTCCTTTATATGTCATGCAATTTAATTTGTGGTTATTTGTTTTCTTACTACTAATGAAATTCCAAAAGTATCGTGGATTAGTTTTAATATTACTTTCGAGATTTTCTGTATATAGTTTGTAAGTCCTATTTATCATAGTTTTCGATTTTCTGTGTAGTTCGATATATTTAGCTGAATTATAAGTTGAGTTCGTTTTTCTTTTTCTATAATATTCTTTGTTTCAAAGTATTCATTATTTTAGAAGAAAACCAGCAAGGATATGATCGTTTTTTGTTTAGTTTTCTTTTGTAACATTTTTATTAATATCATTAAATACTTTGTAAGAGTACTCTACAGCTTCGTTAGGGTTTTGATATTCTTTTAGTTTGTCCCAACATATTTAATGCAGATCTTTATACATCTTATAAAAGTCGGCCTCGCAAAAGTCGCGATAATCACCGGAGTACATTTTGTGTGTGATAGTTCTGAATCTATATTTAAATCAAGTATTAAAGATGGATGGTGCAAGTCCTCCGATACTATTGGAATCTCGCTTCTCTTAATTATGCTACTACTTACTTTTGTTAATATTAAATCTAAGATTTTACCATTTTTATTCTGAACACTATCAATAGATTGCAGGTTGTACATTGTAGTGAAATCCGCAAGGGTAAAACATATTGACCCACCCTGTGCACAAGATCATAATTTGAACCTAATATTTCTGGAATATTGAAATCTCCAATGATAATTTTATGGCTATGGAGATTATTAATTTCCTCGAGCCTTTCTAGAAATTCACAATAGACTTCTCTTTTAGAATTAGGTGGGAAGTACACACCAACAATTATATAAGTACGTTTTCCTATTAATACTTTAATACATACTACCTGAATATGCTCAATATGTATATCAATTGGTTTTACAACAAATATTTTGGATTTAGGTGAATAATACCCCACCACCTTTCCTATATGGTCCATCTTCCCAAAAAATATTACATCTTTGGTCAATAAATTAATGATTAAATACTCCATCAGTTAACCGAGTTTCCGTTAATATTAATATTTCATAATTTGTAGCAAGGACATTTATATAAAATTCATTCATTTTGGTATTCAACCCTCTTACATTTTGATAATAAAATTTGACACATTTGCTTGTATTACTCATTATTATATTAAGCTCCTTACTTCATCTAGCGTTCTAAGTGTATATACCATTTTGTCATTTCCTTTTTTTTCTATAACTTAATATTTCCTGACCAATCAACCCATAAATAATCGTATTTCTTTTCTTCCTTGACCTTCCTAGCTTCACTAAATACGATTCTCCTATTTAGCGAAAGACTTTGATTAACATAAATAGGACTCCCACCAGAGTAACCGAGATTCCCACAATTTAGATTCCTTTTGACTTTTCGTTTCTGCAAAAAATATCTGTATCAGTTCTCCTTACAAGCTTTACAACAATATCAGCATTTCTTTTATTTTGTGTTTTTTATTTCAACCTATGACAAGCATCTATCATGTCATCACCAATACTTAAATCTAAAGCACGACCTACATTCTTAACAACTGTAACAACATCCTCATTTGATAGTTCAGGGATGCCACAGACTTCCAGATCTAAATCATCTATTTGAAGATATAACTTATCAGTTTGGTTTTGTAATTTGGAGTTTTCACTTTTTAGAGCTGACATAGTCCCCATACATGGTTTCAGGTATTCACCTTGATTCTTTAAGAGTCTAGCATTTTCGTGTAACTTTTCATGCGCTAAGTTTAACGATTTTCCTAAGTCATCCTCAATTTGTTTGTTCGAGTTTTTCAAATCGTTTATCTCCCCTTTAATGGATAATAATAACTGATGTAGTTCACTCAGGAAAGGATACGTTATTTCAGTTGGAGTTTCACTACCCATGCTACGCCGACGCGTTATCGCACAACTACTGCAGCGCCAAAGTTGATCTGAAGTGCGTAAATATTTCACATCCTTTTCAGTCAGATTTACACACGAATTATAAATTAAATTATTACATTCCGTACATTGAACTTTCAGATAAATGTCTTGGCGAGCGACGGCTTTAAAACATTTACTGCAGATGCTCATGTTCCGCTATGTGATTTGTAACATGTGCCCCCAAGTACCTCTACTTAACGATGTTGGTGGTATAGTCTAAAATATATAAGCAAGATAACTGCAGAAAATTCTCACATTATATTTACAAAACTTTAGTGACTCGCTAACACTGTTAATTCAACGAGGTTTACAGTTTTAGAGTTTGCAATGCTGCTTTGCTATGTTTTTTGTTTACAATCACTGCATATAGTCTACATAGTTTTTACTACGATAAGAGCTTATTGAATAGAAGTATATATGTTCACTGTAATCTAGAATACTTACAATTAGTTGTTACACATTTTCTTCCACCAACTATCACAAATACCATATGAAATCAACAAAATATGAGAGCACAAGTTTCACAACACTAGCCCAACATCATGGTTTCTAACCTGGCATTAACTCTTACAAGTACAATAGATTCAGAAATCAATGTACAAAAAAGTAAATAAGGTAAATCGGTTTTAAAATATATTATAAGATGAAATATCTGTGTTAGTATTCTTTGGCCTGTAACCGAACCTGTGAAATTATAATAAATGGATATGGGAAGTTACTGCAGCCATTCGATTTTTATATCTGCGTCTTCAGTTTCAAGGAATGGGAAAATTAATAAGTTTTGAACCTTACACGAGCTGACATGAAAAGAATACACCTGTGATGCAAGCAAAACGAAGAAGTCCGGACGACTATGGAAGATTGGAATTAGGTAACTCGTGAAAAAGGAAGCTCGCAAAAAGATTTAAAAAAAACAGAGTAACATATTTCTGTGGGAAGTTTGATGGAAATTACTAAAAATCTATAGACGAAAATATTGTTTCGGTGCAAGAAATGTCAACTGTGGGTTCATCTGGACTGTTTCGGATATATGGTGTTGAGTGGTGAATATAGTGTTTATATTAAAAACCAATATGTTTCACTAATGATGACATATTCTAAGTTTCATCCGCCGTTTTCAAACAAGGTAATCTGATTATGTCATCTCATGATACGATTTCCGTAGCAATGTTTAGAAAAATACTTTGTTAAGACAAATAGCCTGTGCCAGTTAGTTTATATATTATAGATTTTGTCCACTCTTTCAAACGCAGATAGACCTAGGTAATCTTATGATCATACTCATGCAGCAATCTTTAGTTAATACACTGTTATTTAGAATGTATATACAATATAGGAGCCACCTTTGCTGCACAGGTCTAAGCAAATGCGGGCTACTTCGCACACATTACAAATAGGTTAATTCTATCATGAATATACTTAATAACTTAAATATTACTGTCTCGCTGTAAAGGTAAGATATCAAGGTGATAAACAGTATATTCGATGCCAAGATTTGTTTGTTTAGTTGCATTTTACAAAATGTCCTTAATCTTTGGACAAATTACTATACCGACGTAATGTCATCGATATGAAACCACACAGGTAAATATTATCGCTATATATAATATTTCGCTTGGAAATATCCTGAAATCAATAGAATCTTCTAGAAAACCCTATGCAGGACAAAATTGAAGTGTTGGTTTCTTACTTATTGTTTAACCTCTCAAAGCCGTACAAGCTTTCTTTCCGAATAGATGTTATTAGAACATTTTAACATATATTAAGTGTTAGAACGCTCTTCCACTAAGCTACTTGAGGATGCTTACTACGTAAAGTGACTATAGACATACATTTCATAAATAGGTAAACTGATGCACGAATTGTGTAAAAAAAAAACGTATTTCATAGTATGAGTAAACAACTCCATACAGGACAAACCAAAACTGGAAAATTACCGAAATTAGTTTATTTTTGTTTTCATATAAAAGGGTTGCTAAATTGAATTTTTATGTATCAAAAATTCTTTTATTTGCTCTCTCCTTCAGCGTCATTTGCATTTTGCAAACGTTACCTGTTGGTCGAGGGGCTACCATAGCACACTACTGAAATATTTACCCTCTGAGTTCAGTTGAGGTGACTTCACGCCATGAATTTTGGAAGAGTTGTTCACACGAAGTTCTCTTCTCTCTCAGTGTTATCATCCCTGTGTTTTTAGTACCTCCAGTGATGTCATCGATCAGTCTTCTTCTCTATGTTCTCTTCTGATCTTATTTACAAAACGAATGACTTGATTCAATTAGTTAAAGAGTCTAATGTTAGTGTACTCACCACTATGTCGTTACGTTTGGAGTGAAACAGCTTGTAAGAGTAGATTCAAATACATCGTAAATTACGATTAGATTAAAACTCAATGTGTTATGTAGAGTCAAATACATCGTAAATTCTCATTGGATTAAATCACAACGTGTTGTAGATGTAGCGTTAAATACATCGTAAATTCTCATTGGACTAAATCACAACGTATATGTAGTGTTAAATACATCGTAAATTCTCATTGGATTAAATCACAACGTATTGTAGGCCTATATGTAGAGTTAATTACATCGTAAATTCTCATTGGATTAAACCACAACGTGTTGTAGATGTAGAGTCACTCCAAAAATTATAACACAACGTATTTCGGAAAGCAGGAAGTCCTTTAAGGTAACTTAAACCCTTTCCGTTCATTCAGATCTTGCACTATCCTTTTGTGTGGATGTAGTAATGGGATTAGCATTGATATTAAGTCAAATCCACCACTGTTCAACAGATAAGAGTGGTATTTTACGATTTATTCTTTTGTTCTTTACTTGTACATTTTGTAGAATTATAAAACAATGAATTAATTCGTATTCCTGCATACGTAAATGTAAGTTGGTTTCATAGTATGGTCGAAACTGTAGATATCTTGTAACAAGGAAGCTTTGAAAGGTATGGATGTAACCATGTCAAGGTACAAATTTAAGTTGCTTTTGTTATATTAACGAAATGTAGTGTACTTAACGTTGAATCATAAAGCATGTTTATTTAGTAAAGTTCAACATTTTCTAATATGCCTGGTGTACCTTCCATATACTAGTAACTGATTTACGTTTAAATAATTCACCTTCGCCTAAGAACGTCTACTTCCATAGCGATGTTATACTACTCTTTACGTATTTTCTCATTGCGTGTGTCCAAATGATTGTTCTCATTGTCCTTCGTATCCACATTTTGAAAGCTAACAGTTTTCTTTCATCACTTAGCGGATACCTCTTCCAATTTTGATGTTATCTCTGGTTTCATTCGTTACAATTACCATTCTCTTTATTTTTTACGTTTATCTTCATTTTATGTTCCATATAGCTTCTTGGTTGTTTCAATACCTTGTTAAGCCATTCTTATAACTGAAACCAAAATTATCTGCAAATTTAATGCAATTTGAATTATAGCGTCGTACATTAGATTTTGTAATGCTACGTCAATTCTAAGACTTGTCGATTTATACGTTTCACTGCCAGATGACTCCACAGGTACAAGGTAACCAAAAATGTTTTTGGTCTAGAGCAGTAATAAACATAGAGCAATACAGTGGACGGTACGTACCTTTAGGTTTCAAACTAAGTTCTCTTAGCATCCAACGCCCTTTGTCAATGTTCCTGCAGCTGCACAATACTCTGGTGATAAAAGTCGGCGGTCTTCGAGGCAAAAAAGTCTGTGAGTGCGTTCCGCAGCTCTCCCTCATTGGCCAAGGATCTCCCACGAAGGTGGTTGTCGAGGGAATAAAACAGGTGGCAATCTGTTGGCGCAAGGTCCTGTAAATATGGTGCATTGCACATTGTCTCCCAGCCAAGTTGCTGAAGGGTCTTCCGGGTCCTCTTTGCCACATGTGGCTTGGCATTGTCGTGGAGGTAGAGCACACCCTTGCGATTCACCAATGCCGGCTCCTTCTGCCGCAATGCACGGTGCACAGCTTGCAACTGCTGTGAGTAGAGGTCAGCAGTGATGGTCTGACAAGGTGGAAGGAGCTCGTAATGCACCACTTGGCAACATGTCTACCATATAGAGAGCATAACTTTTCGTCGGTGCAGAGGTGTGAGCAACAGGGTCACGTGGCGACAACCAATGTCTGGTACGCTTGGGAATGTCATAAAGGACCAACGTTTCGTCACCAGGGAGCAAGCGATCAAATATGGGTGTGTTCAGGTGCCGAGTGAGCAAGGACAAACAGGCTGTTCCTTGTTGGCTGCCGACAATGTGTGAGTACCCACCTGATTAACCTGAATGACTTCCCTATCCCATGCAGGTGCAGTCTGACTGTTTCAGCGGAAATATGGAACCTTTCTGCAAGTTCATCACACGTTAGACTACTGTCCTCCTCGATGGCTGATTTCAGGACCTCGTCATCCAACACATGTGGTCGTCCACTGCGAAGTTCGTGAGCCTTTTTCCGAACGGAATTTCTGGAACCAATGCCTGGCGGTGCGTTCGTTCACGGCATTCTCACCAACTGCGGCGACTTAATGCGGCAGCTGACAGGCCCACTTTATAGTCATACAACAAACACACGCGAACAAGCTGCTTCGATACCTCCATTTCTCTTTTACACTGGACGAGCTATGATTGCTGTGTGTGAGCGCCGTGCCTGTATTACTGAAGGTCGGTGGTCAGACTAACTCCCGATCGCTTCGCAGGCACGTGCGTCATTTTTGTCATCTCTGTGAGCGCATGATTAATGGAACGTCAAAAACGGCAACAATTTCTGGTTACTTTGTATTGTCCACATTCTGTGCAATAGCTGTTAAGTCGACAACTCTCTTGGTAATGTTGTGGTCACTGTGTTAAATGCCATGTATCACGAAATTAGCAGATATCAGGGAGAAAACAACGTTTACCCTAAATTTATTGGCGTATTGTTAACTATATTACAAAATCTCTTTAATTAAAAGAACGTATTGTATGAAATACCTACTCATTCTAAATCAGAAACAAGTGAAGCAGTAGCCAGACGCGGTACTGTGCATATACGCTATGCCAGGCTTCAGCAGCAAAAGCCTCTTTGGATGATTAATGTTCCGTTGGAAAAATTGAGGCGGAACCTTTCCAACAACACCTCAACCCGAACAGTTTCTGATTGAAAAATTGCCCCTCCGTATCTCAGGACACGTTCCCTGTGTTCTGGATTATAATCTATAAGGTTTGAACTCGCCTCGCCAATACCTCTCCAAACACTTTCATAGCTCTAGTAGTTCCTGAGTTGAAAGTTTCCCTTATCTTTGGCACCGACCCTGCAATGTGTATGATCTATACGGATTTGAACTCGTCTCGCAGACATTTCCAGCGACACCTCAACCATCTTCCTACAGCTAGTAGTTTCTGAGTTGAAAATCCCCCTCCGGAACTTGGGACCCGCCTTTCTGATCTGAATTATCAATATGGGTTTGAAATCATCTTGCAAGACATTTCCTACGACACCTCAACCACCTTCCTATCCCTAGTAGTTCCATGAGTTGAAAGTTGTCGACAGACGGAAAAAGCGGGAGAATAAGACTTCAGAACAGGTCTTCTGAGATACGATTTTTATTCCATATTTCTTTTTCAAATATCTGAATGACACTACCAAAACAACATTTCCAAGTAATTTCATACTAACCAGAAAAGTTGACAAGAGGGAGAGAGAGAAAGAAAGAGAGAGAGAGAGGGAGGTAGATAATGCATGGTGAGAGGAAAAAAAAAACAATTTAAAATCGATTTTTGTATACGAAAGGCTAATCTCAGTTAAAACAGATTTTTATCTTGAAAACTTTGAAATGAACTTGGTCAAAAGCAGACGGGAAAGGAAGGAAGCAAGCGAGAGAGAGAGAGAGATCCTTATTGAAACGTTGTTCCAGTTGGTTTGTTCATGGAGATTGTAAGTTGACACAAGAGGCTGATTCCGCAGCTGCACTTCGAAGAGAGAGAGAGAAAGAGAGAGAGAGAGAGAGAAGGTTTTTCGTGGTTCAGCTGGATTTCCCAGTTTCTGCAGCATGAACTGGAAATTTTTCCTAGGAAAGAAATTACTTCCGCAGAACAAAGGAAGAAAAGTGCATCTTCTCGTCTAATATAGAAGATCAATGATTCAATATCCAAATCCCATCGCTGCTTTCCCTTCCTTTCGCTCATATTAGTTTGCAGCAAAAATACCACAGGCAAAAAAAAAAAAAAAAAAAAGCACGAAAAGAAAAACAATTTAATATTCTTTTGCTACTCTAAAACAAAGAAGAAAGCTTGCATGCCATTTTGTGTGTTTGAGAGAGATGAAGCAGACTGATTTTCTCGCATAGAAGGAACATTATTTCAAAATACGAAAGACAAATCGTTATAGATGGATGTTCTATGCCTATAATGTCTAAGTTTCCAATACGAAAGTATAAATCTTTTCATATTTTAGAAGGAAGAGGAAATATATATAGTTTAAACTAAGGTGAGTAAGACACCTTAATCAATACCAAAGAAAATACTCAAATTAAGCACCATAGGAATTAAAACGAAACACGCAACCACGGCAGAAAAAAAGAGATAAAAATGCAGTGACTGACATACAAGCGAAAGAAACAAGCATGATAGGAATGAAAAAGAGAAACAAAGAAACATAGTATGAACTTGAACGAGTGAGAAAGAACAGGAATACAAGTGAAAGAAACAATCAAAATAGTGATGTCACAAGACAGTAAGCACGAAAGGAATAAGAGTGAAATAGACAATCACAGTATAAAGGGAGACAATCCTAAAATGCTATGAGGAAAGAAAGAACAAAGATAAGAGCGAAAGAAATAATCATAATTGTAATGAGACCAACAAGTACACACAGTAGGAATAAATACGAAACAAACAAGCACGATAGAATAAAAGTATACAAACAAGAACGCTAAGATTGAGAGAAACAACCAACAAAAAATAAGAGAAAACTACAAACAACCACGATAAAAAAACACATTCGTATCGGAATATAAACGAGCGAAACAAGCGTGAGGAAAATAACAGAGAAACAATCGTAATGTGGATTAAATTGAGATAGAACGAAAGTAAACGAAACGATCGTAACAGGGATGTGGCAGACATAAACAATCACAAAGGAATGAGAGTCAAATAAACAAACGCGATAAGAATAAAAGTGGCAGAAACACGGAAAAAAAGAGTAATAATAAGGGGGTTAAGTCATTCGAATGGGGGGATAACAGGACAGATCGAAGATACACGTTGGAAACCTTATGGCATGTACAGTCGAGTGGTCACACCAGATTGTGTTGTATGTGAGTAGAGCTGCATGTCTGAGCACGCCCCGAAGCTCAGTAGGTGAGCGACAGTGGTCCGGAATGAAGATCATGAAGAGTGAACAACGTGCGTATGTGAAAGTAGAATGCCACACAGAGTTACAGGAAGCACTAGGTGCGTGTGCTCTACCCTATCGAACAGTGGTGAGGTGGATAGTGGATTAGCGGCTTTCAAACGGGGCGCAGTGTCTACTGCCGATCTGCCGCGCAGTGGGCGTCTTGTTCGCTGCGAAGCCGCTATCCACCTCGCCACTGTTCGATAGGGTAGGCCACGCGTAACTCTGTTTGGCATTCCCGTGCATTCCTGCCGCGGAGAAATGCTACTTTCACGTACGCACGTTGACTTATGACTTAACCCTCGTATGTACACTACAGAACAAACAATTGCAAGAGAAACAAGTAATATAGAAATAACAGGAAGACAAAAGAATAAAAGTAAATATTTTGTTTTACTCAGTGTTTCACTTCTTTCTAGTCACGCTCTCACATTCTCTCCCCCCTTAAACTACAATTGGCGTTCCTTGATAAGGAAAACATTGCTGGTACGTATGCTATGAGTGAAGAAATATCAAAGATTTTTCCCTAGTTGATTTCATAGTTTTAGAAATCACCTTAAATCGGAACGAGACAATAGCGAGTACCAAGGTACTCTGCTACTAGGCTCTCATACTTGAGGTTACTAATAAATGTCCAAATTCCAGGGTTTCGAGTTCGCCTTGTATATCGAGGTAAATATAGCTGAACTTCACGGCGTTACAACGTAAATAGCGTTGTCAGTGCAACGCCTCCTATCACAGTCTTTCCTAACCTGAGTAGGCTACTTCTTTACTCAAGTATCTTCCTAATTATACTCACAAGGCTGGGTAAACACCAAAAAAAATAAAAAGTTTAGCCCTCACGGGGAATCGAACCTTGGACCTCTCACATTGGAAGCCAGTGCATTAATGACACGACTTAGCACGATTTACCGAGGCAAATAGTCACGGGAAAAATGTCCAACAATAGGTCTAAAATATTAAAAGATTACGCTTGTGGGTGATTGCAAATAAATGTAAAGTATGAAAAATATTGTATGTGGGTGTGCCCTACCATTGCAAGTATAGAAGATTGGGATGTGTTCCCAGCCCACACCATTTTTCTTTCAGTGTTATAAAAGACGTCCAAGGGGAAATACATCACGAAAAATATGAAAGCTGGAAAATAACATCACCGGAATTGAATAAGTTGTTCTGGTAAGAGTTAGTTTCTTGAATCATTTTTCATACCCAATCTGCTAAATGTCACAAAAGAAAAGACCATTTTTGCCGACGTGAAGCTTTTCCCCCATGTCTTCCTGTCCAATAATCAGCTCACAGTTCCTTATCACTGATGTTATCTTAGCCCTACATGAGAACCCAAGAGGACCTAAAAAGTTCGTTCTCTGAAATGAACTTTCCGCAATTTGAACAGTAAATACACGAAAAAAAAGGGAGAAAACACAAGTGAAAAAACAAAAGGAAAGCCTACACCAAATCCTAGACAGCAGTTGAATTTGACAATAGCACGGCCTAGTTGGAGAACTCCAGGAAACAGGAAAAAGGGAGAGGGGAGGATTCATCTGATCGGCGGTTTCCATAGCAACGCAAATATTAAGCCACGCCTTTAGGAAACCGGGCTCCTCCTTCGCACCTATTCAACGTTTTGCTGGCTTCCAACAGATGGAGAAGGTCACAGTTTGCCTTATTTCGCTTAATAAAAGATTCATAGCGTCTTTACGTTACGTTCTGAAAAGCTGTCTTTAATAATACACAACGCTAGAGAAAGAAAACTTCAGCGAATGACGAGAAGAGAATTGGTTCCATGAATTTGGAGGTGTTATTTTGGAAAAAGCGCGAACACGAAGAAAGTAAATTCTCAAAAATATCACAAATTTGCGTCTTCTAACCGCTGACTCAAATTCTTTGGCAGTAATAAGCATTACTATGCAATACCATTTTACTGACTAGTAATTTATACACTAAAAAGACTGAATATTTGGATAACTTTTAAAACCTGACTATTGTTTTGTTGTGTTTGTTAATAAATATTTTAACTGTTCTATGGAATCTAATAAATAAATCTCGTTATTTTTAATAATTATATATATATATATATATATAAACAATAAGCAAAAGAAAAATCTTCTGTAAAATTAATTAGTTTTGACCAAAGAGACTCTAGTTAAATTTATTTTCCACCTCCATTCATGATCCCCTACACACATCCTGCGATCTCCAGGTTGAGAAACACAATTTAATATAATTTCCGTAGAAGTATTTAGCCGAAAAACTAAAAATTAACAAACGTATACTATTTACAAATAATTATACAAATTAATGTTCTTTGCTCGACATCCACTATGTAGAAACAAGAAAAGTGCTTATTCTATTGAATTATTTCCCCTGGAAAAATAGTATACGTAAGAAATAAGTGATAAGAATACCCATTACCCAAAGTGATTCCAAATTTAAAATAGTTACTATTATGAAGTCAGGGTTCAGATCGTGTGTTAGTGTGATCTGAAGCAGTTATAAATTATTATTTCCTCAGCAGCAATGTAATGGAGAGTATACGGCGTATGCCCACTTCAATTTTTAGGCATCACCGTATACCCACCTAAAATGTATGGACTACGCAGTTATATGGGGAAGTAAGCGAAATATTTCGTCACAACGAGCAAATCGTATACCCACCTAAAAAAAAATTGCATTGCATTCCTGTTCCTAAGTAAGTCTATTAGTGAGCACTTTTTTGGAGCCAAAAAGTGGAAGAAAGCATCCAGTGCCTTCATCTAAATACTATCTCGGCACCCGTCAAGTGAAAATAAGAGAAAACTCGGGCTAACCTCAGTCAAGATGATCGGTATCAGGACTCGAAGTCCGTGATTGTAACCAGAATCTTGCGCTTGCCGTGTGTAATAACAGCCTGTTAGTAGACACCGTGAGGCACAACCGGTCCGAAGTTGTACACGAACATACAAACTAAAAAGAATATAATCCAAAATTGTGGAGGTCAAACAGAACTGTCACAACAGGCTTTTGTCCAGCCTCCCTGGTCCAATGAGTTTGATCATGGACTTCGAATGGCCATGAAAAGCCGGCACGAATTGGAATCTCACTCGTGCCGAGGCGATAATCCTGACTTAAATTATTCATGATCCCCCCCCCCCCAACTTAGTTCCACCAGGCGAATGTCGGGCTGATATCTTCTCCGTTCTTGCTCCAAGAAGTGTTCTACGAGTGTCGTCATCCTTTCGACATGTATGTAATAGACTTCAACCACATAAGCTTACATAGCCTATAGAAATGGTCTTTCAACCGATCGGGTCTATTTCCGGTCACTGACTGTCGCGACCAATCTTTGTGTAGGCCTACTTGTCAACATTACCATATCTAGGGTTCTTCTCTAAAGGAAAAATAATCTTACTGAAAAGTAAACAAACCTGCAATAAATGAAAATAATTATTCAGAAATAAAATGTTATTTATGTTAACTGCTAATATCTCAGAACAGAACTATGTTAGTTGTGATTGTTTATTTATTATGAAGATTATAAACATTGTTTATTAGAGTTTGCCAAATTAATTGGTCTGTTTCTAAACGCCGCTTTAATAAATAAAAAAATCTTCTAAAAATTTTAACTCGAGTTACCACTGAATATCAAAAACTAAAACACAGAATAATTTTTTTGGTGACAGCGACATCTGGTGGTTGCACTTATCAACTTGCACAGGACACTGGAACAACAGCAGCCGGAGACACTCCTGCGTTCCAAAAGAACTTTTCATGTTTCATTGAACCATTGTTACTTCCGAACTTGCGTGACAGTTCACGTAATGCATTAGCACTGCAACCATTGAAATATGCAGATTTTTTTTATTAAGCTGCAGCTTGGCAAGTGGATTTATAAACGACAGAAACTATTTAAATGCCATTTTTTAAGAGATAGAAACGTGTAACAAAGCAGATTTCGCCATCATCTTCCTTTCAAGTACATGATTTCTGACATTCGGTTTCAGATTCCAGAGTTTAAAGGTTTGGTTTCAAGTTTGGAACATGGTTAGATTGTTCCTGGAAGTGACAGCATGACACTGTTCCATAGTCACACATCGTGATAATAGTAAATTTATCCTGGAACTCTAGTTAGCTAGCTTTCCACAGCAATTGAACAGAGAATTCAAAACGTACGTAAATTAATTCTTCCAAATGTCATTGAAAACGTTCTGTAGAAACATATACGAATGCCGACAGTAGCCTACGTACAGTATATACGTCAGCTTTTTGTAAAATGGACTTCAGGAAGGTCACCTTGACTCAGAAATGACCATGTGGTTTTGAATCATATAATCAATGTAGCCTATAGCGTTAAATATATATATATATATATATATATATATATATATATATATATATAATAATAAATCACAGCCATATTCAATC
>JAGDQP010013617.1:26555-47317 GCA_022664845.1 Lepisma saccharinum
ATTGCAATGCATGAACTAATATTTCCTTAGTAATTTTAATATTTTGGGGAGGAAGTTATTTTATTCGTAGAAATGTTTTCGAACACGCAACCACGACGGCAGTCAATTCGAGTAGCCCTACTGTTTGCATCGTATGGTGAACGTGGCTTCTATTAGCTGGTCGAATCTAAGAACTTACCAGAGCAAGAGACAAAACGACCCTTTGGCACGAAACAAATTTCACGATCTTTAGGATAATGAGACGATTATTTTTGTTTTGCTTAAAAAAGATTACAAAATAATAATTACTTTCTAGCATGTGTGCAAGAGCAATTTTCTGTATCAGAGTTCATTATTTGTTTGTATTTGAAACACTTTAGCTTGAAAGGGTTTTCCATTAATGTCAACGAACCAGAATACTTGTATCAACGACGGAAATGTACAGTAGCGGTCAAAATTTATGGATAAACACTGAATAAGACTAATAGTAATTATTGAGAAAATCCTTGCGTCTTTAGGCTTCATCAGGAAGTGCCTTATACAACCGATCTGTCCGGTTATCGACAACTTTCAACTCAGGAACTACTAGGGATGCTAGGAAGATGGTTGATGTGTCGTTGGAAAGGTCTCGACACAATTTTTCCAACGGAACATTGATCACAAATAGGATGCTCGCTGCTGAAGCCTGGAGGTAGCTTATACGCACAATCCCCCGTCTTGGTTTCGCCTCATTTATTTTAGATGACGATATAATAATAGCCGTAGAACCCATTGAGTTTTCAATGCAGCATGTATATTAAAGATTCAATATATTATCTCAATTGTTGTTGATTGTTAACTTATGATGGACATACTAATAAATAAGCAATCATTTTCTCTAAAAGGAATTACGTTACCTGTTCTATCTTGTACACGAAGTTACATTGGATGACTTAAAGCCTGAGTGAACCAATTCCATTTTCAGTCGATATTTAGATACTTGCATTTTCTAGTTCCTCACTGAGTACACTTCTTAAGGTTGAATCCAAGTAGGTTTTCCCGCCTTTTTCATTTTTCGTCAATAATTCAAATTTGAGTGCAGTTGAACAGAAAATAACTTCCACAAACTTTAGTTTGTTACATGCTTGAATAGTGAATACCATTAATTTGAAATAAAAGTTAACAGAAAATTAAAAACTATGTCAACACACTTTTGGGACATGGAACTGTCCCAAAAGTCTATTGACATAGATTTGAAGTATCTGTTAAGATTTCTTTAAAGATAATGGTATTCATTAATGACGTAAGAAACAAACTATAGTTTGTGAAAGTTATTTTCTGTTTAATTGCACTCAAATTTGAATAATAGACGAAAAATGAAAAAGGCGGGAAAACCTATTGGATTCAGCCTTATCAGAATGAAAGTGTTGCAACACCAATTAACTATGAAAACAGTGAAAAACTTTTTTTTTTACATTTTGTTTAGATTCTTATGGGAAGATTCTTAAAACCTACAACTTTATCCTCATATTTGTGAAATATTTAGTTCCTGGTGTTTGGTTCACTCTGGTTTTAGGCCATCCATATGATATAGCAACACTAGCTTCAGTCAAAATTTAGCACAATGTCCAGTATTGTAATATAGATCTCTGGTATTTGGTGTGATCCAAAAAGTTTCGACATGGGCGGATTTAGGAGAGAGACCCTGGGGGGATGCAATTACTTTAACGGTGGAAGCTATTCCAGGGGTTATTTAAAGCCATTCTGAAATTACTGTGGGGGGGCCATGCCCCCCATAAATCCCCCCATGAGTTTCGGAACAAATACATATCCAAACACAGGACTGCATGGACTTGGCTGAAGCAATAGACTACGAAAATGACCACCGCGGCTTTTATTACCTCTCCCACTAACGTCTTATACCACTTTCCCTCGCTACTAAATCGGCTTATTAATAAACAGCAACAATAAAATAGCAACTTCAGTAAATCGCGGGACAAAATGAGTGTTTAAAAAACAGATTTCAGGTGAAAAAGTAGACACAGAAAAGAATCAAAAGTTGACTGATTTGTACTGGCAAGAATGTAACCAAGCGATATTTATGACGATAATTGAAAAAGAAAGAGAAAAAAAGAGAAAATATCACACCTAATACATTTTTAAATTTACTATTTTTTATTTAGTTCCTTCTCAATGCTAATTAGTATTGACAATAAAATCGGTAGATGGCAGCTCTATTAATAACTTAATTTTCATACTTGTGAGCACCTAAATAATTACATTTTCTCGTTAAATACAGTGTGATCAAACGTGATTTTGTATATTGCAATGTAGGAGAGATTTCTCTTCGTGTGAGATCTATTTCTCCTTGCTTTTAGGAATTATTTTACAATCCACGCGCAAACGTTAAATAAATTTTTGTAATTATTTTGTTTTGCAGAATCTGACAAAGAAAGCTCAATATATATCGTTAGCGTTGAGGTTTGCTAGATGTTCAATAGTATTTTAAGTAAAGATATGTTCTTCTAGGTGGTCCGCAGCAAAGAACTCGCGAATCTGACGTTTTAGTGTGTGGGAACGTTGCAATTTAAGCAAAATATGCTTCCAGAATGTCAAGACGGGACAGCATAAACAGCCTTCTTTCTACTTTTTTTTAAAATTATTATTACCACCACTATTCTATCTCAGCTAGTCTTAGCAGTACTTAACGGTGTAGATCACCCCTGCCATCTTTGGTATGCATTTTTCATTTAAAATACATGGTAATTGTATATGTTATGTCTCTCAGTAGCGTTTTCACTTAGCGTTTCGTCATGACTCATGTTGTTTTAAAGAAATGCAATATTTTACACACGAATAGTATAATTTCCCATTGACGTATTGTGATTTATATGGTAAACTATTAATAATACATTATACTCATATATTTGAAGAAACTTCACAAACCAAATCTCTACAAGAGTCAAAATAACCACCAAGGCAAAATTCGTGAAAGCGGAAATTGAATATTCTACTTCTGAGAGGAATAAAATGAGTCAAACAATTCCTGTAAATCAATGGAAAGGTCATACCAAGATGGCGGTGGTGATCTACATCGTTAATTTTCCTATTCAACTTAATCTTTTCGTCTACCTTCATATTCGCATTTCGAAATCATCCATTGCTTTTCTCCATGGTACAATCCATTTCTCAGTTTCCTGTAAATACAAAATGTCGCCGAGCCTATTCACATGTTTCAAATTCGAATCGATGACATAGTAGTTTATCATTTCTGACGTAGTTAGGCCTGCAATACCATTTTAACTGACAGTTGCAATGGATCACTGGACCGTGCCGCATCGCACGAGTGCTAGTCATCTTTACTACGAAACAAAAGTTGTGACTGAAATTGAGATTACAAAAATTAGACCCCGAAGCTGACCTAAGGAATGAAGTACTCCATATTTCTCAGACTTAGCACCAAAAAGACTAATATATATTTATGCATGCACCAAGTCATTCCCTGAAAGACAAGGTGCTCAAAAACAGGAACAACGCACAAAGTGTCTTCTAGGAATACACAACGGGAGCGACGTTTCTTCAGGAACGGGATTGAAAGCCTTGTGAATCATTGGCAGAGAGATGTAGCTGCAGACAGAGACTACTTTGAATGACGGAAGTCCGTTTATTTCATCCCGAAGCTCAGTAGTTGTGTCAGGTACGGAAAAAAATGCCATTTATTTCCAAACACCCTGGCGCGATTCCATTAACTAGTTCGAACGTAGGAACTACTAGAGCTAGAAAGGTGGTGGTTGAGGTGCCGTTGGAAAGGTCTTGGCGCAATTTTTTCCAACGGAACACTGATCATCCAAATAGGATGGTCGCTGCTGAAGCCTGTTGGTAACATATATGCACAGTCTCCAGACTGGGCTTCGCCTCGCTTTTTTTAAAGTCCTAAATGTACTTGTATGAAGTTGTAATTGTGTGTGGATGAAGGAGATTTTTCATACAATCCTTGCACCTGACATTCATGTCACAGAAAATTATAGCTCGTACATACCTGCTAGACTTGTAAAATTGAAATTATCTGAATTGGCTTCCAAAAATATAAATATGGAAGGATTTTTCTACTCCTTACCTGTAACAATAGGAAAAATCAATAATTAAAATAAGAAAGATAGGCAAACAAAGTCGTCATTATTTATCCTAATTTAGATGTTATTGTACAGTGTGTTTAACAAATGATGGTCATAGATAAAGGGAAAAAAATCACTCAGACGAAGCAAGAAAAGAAGTGGGTCATAGATGGCATCGTAAGTTTTATAAAAATACAATTAGCTAGAACTTGAATTAGAGTTTGTTAAGCCAACACGTTACTTCATTATTTGCAGAGATATTACGTCACTTGTCACGATGTGTCACTGCAGTCGGATACTTCAATTCTCGTCCGTTCAATTCACGACTAATTAAATTAGTCATTAATTCATGACATCATTCACAAATACATTTTAATTCTCTATATTTTATAAAAACAAATCGTATCGCTTGTTGCTTACAAATTTATATTTGTCAATTTATTTACACAGAATTATATGTTCAATTTTTGGAAGATCATATGTTTTCCCGCCTACGTCAAAGATACCAAAAGCCCATAAATAAATTCAATCATATGTTTTCTAGTTTTTGCAAATTTCGTTTCTTGTCATCTTTCAACCCAGTTTTCATAGTCCAGGAGTTAACGTCATGGACTTCGGATCGACAATGGGTAGGTATGTGAGTTCGAAACCCGCGGCCGATCATGATTTTTCCAAGGGTTTGCTTTCTCACTTTCACCAGACGAAAGTTGGGATGGTATCTTAAGGCCATGGCCAATACTTTCCCTATCTACTACTTCATCTCATTTTGAGCCAAAGATGCCGAAGGGCCATAAACAAATTAAGTCCTCGCCTTTCATCATTCTCTCTCTCTCTCTCTCAAATTACACTGTAAAAAAATAACATACTGCTTACATACATCCCCGATGAGGGTGCTGGCCTCCTACCGGGCGCCTCCTCAGGTGGCGGATAGGGGAATACCCATAAGAACTGTGGGTACCGGGACACCCGGGGCGAACCGAACCAGCACTGGTGCCTTGCAGTTAGTAGAGGGATCTACAAAGGCTAGGGGAAGAGGGCCCCGACAGAAAACTCCTGGTCCCTCAGGTTGGAGGTTGGACGTGAGGCTAACAAAAAGGAAGTTACGAAACCACAGCAGGCTATGAATAGCAGTTTGGCAGAGCCAAGAAAACAGGAGGAAGAAGATATAGAAGAACATCGGCAGAGAATAAAGACAGATATAATGAAAACTGGGAATGAAATACTGGTCAAGACACAGAAACGAAAGGAAAACGCATGGTATGATGAGGAATGCAGGAAAGTAATGGAAGAGAGAAATGAGGCAAGAAAGATGTTACATCGGAAAACAAGGAACAGTGTGGAAGAATATAGGAAAAGAAGAAGAGAGGAAACAAAAACATTTCGAAGGAAAAAAATCGAGAAGAGTAGAAGAATAGAAAAGAGGAAATCGAAGAAATGGCTCGGAGAAGAGAATCCAGACAGATGTATAACAGAATAAAGGAGATAAAAGGAGGATTCAAACCCAGGATAGCGGCGTATAAAGAGCAAAGGGATGAAGTAATCTTAGGCGAGAATGAAATCTTAAGATGAATGGGCGCAATACTTTGAAGACATATTTAACGCGCAAAAGACTAAAGTGGAAGAACAGAGTAATGGGAGAGAGGATAGGAGGAGTTCGAGTATAATGAATCAGAAGAACCACAACCGAATTTAGAAGTGAAGGAGGCAGTCAAAAGTATTAGTAACAATAAAGCACCAGGGGCTGATAACATAAAGGGAGAAATGGTTAAATACGGAAGTGAAGAATTAGTAATGGAAATATTGTAAGGACCTGGACAGAAGAGAAAATGCCAGAAGAATGGAGGACAGCAATCATCTGCCCAATACATAAAAAAGGAAATAAAATGGATTGTAGAAACTACAGAGGAATATCACTCCTATGTGCAATGTACCAAATTTTCACGAAAGTACTAACAAGAAGGTTAGAGAAGTATGCGGAAAACTTAATAGGAGATTATCAATGTGGCTTCCGCGAGGGTAGGTCCACAATAGACCAGATATTTATGTTAAGAATGATTCTGGAAAAATGTAATGAACACAACATATATATATTAATTATTCATCATAAAAAAACAACATATGACAGTGTGCAAAGAAACAACCTGTTGCTGGTGATGAAGTTTGGAATTCCTAAAAAGATATGCAAATTAGTTGAGATGACCCTGACAGAGACGAAGTGTAGTGAGAAGGTGCAAGACAAGGTATCGAGGCAGTTTGTAGTTAAAAAGGGGCTACGGCAAGGAGATGCCTTATGCACGGTCCTATTTAACCTAACATTAAAAGCAATAGTGAAGAAAATTGTAATAACCAAAGGGAACCATAATGAACAGAACCATCCATTACATCGCGTATGCAGATGATATCAATTTGATAAGACGCAGTATTAATACAATGAAGTCAGTATTTCATGTCATTAATGAAGAATCGACCCAAATGGGCCTAGTGATCAATGAAGACAAAACAAAATACATGGCAATCTCCCAAGGAACCAAACTGAACGAACTAAGAATGAACAACTATAGGTTTGAGAGGGTTAGAACCTTTAAATATTTAGGATCACTCATTCAGGAAGAAAACGACTTAACATGTGAAGTCAAGGAAAGGATATATATAAGAGATACTACGCTTTGCAGGATGTACTTAAATCCAAGAACCTGCCAAGGAAGCTGAAGAAGACAGTATACATAACTATAATTAGACCGGCAGTACTATATGCTTCAGAAACATGTTCTACATACAAGGGGAGTAAGCTTACATACATCTTCGCTAAAATGTAGTTTTGTCAACAAGAAGTGTAAACATGTGTATAAGAAGAGGCTTTCTGAAGGTAAATTTAAACATTTGCGAATTTATTTTTTCAGGATCATTTTCATACACTTCGTGTACAGTCAATGCCAAAATTTTCTACCCAGTTGTAAAATTTCTTCTCCAAATATCTTTGCAACGGATTGACCGATTTGAGTACAGTTTTCTGTACCTTTCAGAAAATGACACACTCTTTACGTAACAGGAAATCGCACTCAAATCGGTCAATCCATTCCAAAGTTATTCAGAGAAGAAATTTTACGACTGGGTACAATCTTTTTGTCGCTGACTGTACATATTTTGTTTACAATATGTTCTCTTAAAGTCAATCTTCCTCACTCCTGTATCAAACTTCAATATATAACGATAAAAGTAACATTTTTAGAATGTTCTTTGTAAGTTCATTAGGGCAATGAGACGACCTGGGTTTTATCCCCGCACCTGTCAACCTTATTTTCTAGGCTGACACAGCCCTGTCGTGCTGACGGTATAGTCGCTATCTACGATTTCTGCAGTGCTTCTTTCTCAACTTCACCAAGAACATATTTCGAACGTACTCAGAATAAATATTATGACTGTTCCCTTATCGATACTTTTCTGTAGAGGAGCGTTGTTCCTTGTAAGTTTGCACAGAGATGGTTTGAAGAAGTGAGATCTGCCTGCTCCTTAAGAGCGAGTGTTTGTGTTCGTAGTTGTTGCTGGTCGCAAAATATTTTGTAATCATTGTTTTCAAATAAACATTGAGTTTAACAATGAACTAAGATTAAGAAATGCTGACACTTTTAAAAGTTATATGACTTGCATATTTCTGCCAAATCTTATGTTTGTTAATATATTTAGTTTTAAATTATAAACGATTATTGTTGGTGACAATGACTAGATATTAACAATGATTAATGACAAAAACGAAACTGCCATCAGGGTTCTTACAATATTACTTTTATCGTTTTCCCTGATTTCCAGGTGCAATACCAACCATTTTCCCTGACCTTCGACATTTAATAAGACAATGGTGTACTGATGATGAGTGCCTGTAAGAGCTAAATAAAGGCTTGGGCCAGTGATTCTCAACCTGTGTGCTGCGAAAGATCAACTACTTTCCGTTTGCAACACTACACAGTAGACACAGAGCCATACAAAAGGCTAATAATAGTAGACAAGGAAACCAAAGAACTGATATTTGAGCTAGTGAAGAAACTTTATAAGACATCTTCAAATAATATTACACATTAACGTTAAACTTCTTTTTAAAAAAAGGCCACCCCTTCTCCCCAAAATATCAACAAATTGCTTCTGTTAATTTCGAAGAAAATAAGATGCGCTCCTAAAAATGTAGTCAACAAAATGAAAAAAAAAAACAATACTTTAATAGACCTTCTCAATATTTCTTCGAATTAATAAAATGAGAATGAAACAGTGAGTTAAATTTTTCAAAATAATGTGTAAATATATGTGCATTTAAATTTGATCATATATTTAAAAAAAAATGTTTACAGTCTATTACGGTGTGAGTATCTTCATAAATTACATTCTCAATATTAGAAATAATGTTGTGTACAACTGTACATGAAGCAGTAACTACTTTACTTAACAAGTTTACATACTATAAATACAACTCTTGAAACTCAACGAAAATCATTTATTTGTGCCTCACTTAATTATTGGCTTATCTTAACAAATAGGTAAGACGGACAAAAGTTTCATTTCCTGACAAAAATTCCCAATTTTCCCTGATTTCCAGGTTCAGCACCGTTTTCCCTTCGTTTCATTTACCCTGACTTTTCCCTGTTTTCCAGATTTGTAAGAACCCTGTGCCATAATCAAGAGCACTTCCTTTGTTTAGGTTTTCTAACTTTCATTTTTCAAAAGTAATTCAACCACATTTAAAATTTACTACATAAAATAAATTTGGCATTTTGCTTGCCATCTAGATTCAAAAAGTGTCCCTACATTAAACTTATTCAAATAAGAGAGATGAAATAAGTTAATATACAACTAAGAATTTGCAAAAGTAAATTTGTCACTCTGAAAATTCGGAGTACGAAGCAATTTCTATTTATTTAATATAAACCATCGTAAAATGTATATTCTTAGACTAAGTATATGTTCTTCAACCCTATGATTACGCTGAGAACTCTACTAGCTTTATAAACTTGGAAGGGGTTGATTTTAGTAACCTCAATCATGCCAATAGAGGTCTTACATTAGCAATTTAACATAAACAAGTCACTGGATTTCAGTACTATATTAAAAATGTATTCATTTCAACATTTTCGGAGTAAGAACATACCTTCAAGAATCCAAGGACTCTCTCAGTAGAATTTAACAAACTTCTCGGAGCCCATTTTACATTGAATACGACAATAACAACATACGAAAAGATTTCGGAAGAATTCGATCCTTATTCAAGGTACCATCTCAGTATTTGCCTCGTGCGAAGAAAACAAGGGACAACTTCAGTCAAGGTCCGGGTCATTGAGCACCAACCCATCACCCAAATGCGAACCTAATGTTGTATCAACTGAGCTACTGCCGTAACAATCGCAAGGTCCGGGTAGCCCAGGGATATTTTGGAATTATAAACTTAAGTCAATCCAAACGGGCCGGAGTAAGTAAAAAAAGTGTTATACAGTTTCAAACCCCTGATGCATATGGAACCACCTGATCGCAAAAGTTCTGCGGGTTGCCTGCCCTTATGCACCGTTGCATATTGGGCGCATTCAATGGACTAAGGTTAGTACTAAACGCTGAGAGAGCATTGTAATCGTATTGGTTGCTACATATAGGCAAACCAATAAGATTCAAGTGCTCTCTCAGCGTTTAGTGCTACCTTCGTTCGTTGAATGCGCCCATTTTTTCTGCTAAATGTCTTTGCAATTCCATAGAAGTAAAAGAAATGTTAACGTACAGATTTTAGTTTTTCTAACTGTGCAGGATAATTTCAAACCATGCTTGTTCCAATCCGGGGCAGTTTGCGGGTACACAACCAACATGTATTGCCACCACTAGTCACTAAACATTCGTCTTCCCACTACGTATCTTTATCTTCACTATCACGAGCAGAAAATAGAAAATACAATAAACATATGACTTCAAAGGAAATTTAAGAAATTATAGCGTGATGAAGCAACTTTTCTAGTTAATAGTTCCATTGCAAGAAGAAGGATGTAAGACTTTGTGAAGGTAAAAAAAATATCAACTTTACACGTGTTAACAGACTTAGGAAAGGTTCTTTTCGTAAACGGTAAGCAAATAATTAAACGATACGGAAGTGGCGAGATTTTACGGGGAAAAACAGTCTGGAGTGTTTGAACAGGAAGTGTTAACAACAGCACTGCCATCTATGATTTCTGTTGTAAATTATAGCACGTTTCTTTCGAAAGCGTTTTCCTGCAGCTGCGCTGGCGGCTCAGACGGTAGAGTGTCGGATGGCTGACCGGGAGGCCGGAGTTCAATTCCCACCCAGGTCAACTTTTTTCTCCTTTCTTTCACAAAAACATTACCTTTTTTGTTAATATTTATGAATAAATATTGCCTTTATTTATTTTTAGATTTGCAGCATTTTATACATGCTTCAAGACATTCAATGCCAAGCGAGCGCTGGCGGGTGAGACATTTTACTTATCAATGATGCAAAATGACTTACTACCTCTGCTGACGTTACATCCGGGACTATACTTTCCAGAGACAGACGTCACAATTTTTTAGATCGTCGTTCAATGCCATGTTGTCCGTCCGTCCGTAAAACAAGGTAAGGTCTCAACAAAAGCAGATAGAAACTAATTTCATATTTGAATTCAGTGGCCTCGATTTAAACAGCCATTTGAGATTTTAAAAAACTGGCAGGTCCTTTTTTATTAGGTTAACTTTCTCAAAAAAATCCACTAATTTTACTAAACACGCTTCTCTACATTATCATTGGATCCGCCTTAAGTTTAATGCTATAAACCTAATTGTGATTTTTTTCTATTGCAGTCAGTGTTGCTAATTTAGCTATTTTGTCACTAAAACTAGCTATTTTGAACACAAATTTAGCTACCAAAGTTTATTTCTCTTCTATTGTGCGTATAAGAATTTGGTTACTTTTTATGCATAATCTAGCAACAAATAACCTAACTCTAACATTGGTAAGATAGAATTTTAGCTGTTTTTAGCTTACCGTTTAGTTATGTTCAAGTGATTACTGTTAGCAACACTGACTGCAGTATACAAGTATTTAAGAGGACACTGGTGACTTCTCGTAAAAATTAGAGGAAAATATGTAATTATTTATCGATTTGTAGAAAACATTCGGTACATTTGATTTCGAAGATAGTGTTGAAGAATATATTGACGTCATAATAAAAAAAATCGATTACTGTTAACAATGATAAGAGTACTAGCCGAAGATCCCCGAACAAGGTCCACCGATGGTGTGGCTATTACCGTATATCGTTCTAAGGACGAAAAACATGAAGTTCTAAGGAAGCGACAATTTAAAATGGATCCCGAACCGCTGAATTCAATGTATCCATCACTGAGAATCAAATCTGGGACACAATGATTAGAAAGCAATAAGCGAAACCACTCGTGCAACACGGAAAATTATTAAAAGTGTCCCCATCTATATGAAGATAAAGGAACTGTGATAGTGTACGCTTACATTAGAAAAGTATGTATGTCGAGGGAAATTTTAAACAAAGGGCTCGAAACAATTATAAATATTTAGCAGCACACCTCTGATCTGACTGTCTGCAAATGCTCAGCGAGTTATCTAAACTAACGCCAGGGGTCTCTGCTGTTTTCTAACACACTGCACTCTAGCGACGAAAAAAGAAACTTATTGCTAATTCTTCTTATAAAACGAAAAAAAAAACTTAATTATAACGCAGCTGTTACTTGAAATCTTTAAAAAAAGCAGAAAATAACAATTACACTGTGATGCATGTCCTAGAATAAACAAATAGATCTCTCTGAAATATACTGTTTTTATGGTTTCGTAATTCTTAAACAATGTTTGCTGGCGTACCAACATAAAATGACGTAAAGGAAAACTGATAAAGGCAGAACGGGTATTCCAATTTCCGGTAACAAGAAGATAAATTGTATACTTTCGTTATTAGTGTCAGTATGACACAGAATTAAGGGAAAATGTGACGTAAGCAATCCATTGGGCGCGTTGAAAACTTTAAAAACAAAACACTGACACTGTATTTGTTTTCAACAAACAACTTTAGAAATTATTATCATCAAAAGATAATAAATATGTCAGTAGCATGTTAAATACAGATACAACTTTGCATTTCTATTTTTCTGCATAGAAACAGCTCATAATCTTTCCCCCATTAAAGTCTCGCGTGATCTCACTCTGTTCATGCTATTTACTATTGGAGTATCAACAAAATTAAATCATATTGCGTATGCTACGAAGAGAAGAAGAAAAAAAAAACAATACACTTTTCATGAGACCACCGAATGCAATTCATGCAACAATCACTTTAACTCCTGCAACCTAATCTCGAAAATGGCAACTGCAAGGAAAGCTGCAATAACTTTTCCACGCTCCATGAAGGACGATGAGGGGAGGGAGGGAAGGGGTGTCTCATGCAACCCTGATGTTAAATGTCACTGAATTTTCATCTCGTTCTCCTGCTGCACAAAATGAAGACGTCTGAAACACGTAAAGGAGGCCATAAATGTATTGGAAAAAAGGGAGCTTTTTGTTCTCTTGGCACGCCCTCTGCTCGTATCGTATCTCCTTGGAGAGTAATGGAGGTGCTGAGCTTTTAATGACTCACCGCGAAATTATAGCCAAGCTCCTTCCTTGCAAGAAAGGAGAAGGGATGAGAAGGTGTTGCTACGACCTTAAAAGCGAAAAAATAACAGGCTCTTATAACGATTTAGGAATCATGTATGAAAATAAATGAAACACGGAAAGTGGCAACAAATGATGATGTTAATAATAATAAAGATGCAGAGAAAATTAACAAAATATGTTCTTGGCAGTTTTATTCAACTTACTACAGCTTTTTTTTTAAAAAAAATAAGATATATTTTGCTCCTTTGCACACGTCATCTTGAATGTACTTAGCAGAGATTAATCTGATATCCGTATACTACAGAAATAGTCGATCTCATTTACATGGGACTCTAGTCCGCATTTCGAAAGTTTGGATTCAGAACGGTGGTGTGAAGAGGCAGGAACGAGTTTGAGTAGCGGGTCAAGCTGAGAGATTACGATGTTGCCACTTCTCTGTGTTGGTGAGCGCGGCCCGTAAACTAATATGCAACTTTGTTGTACAATACGAAGCGTATAACGTATCACGAATGGTTTGTACGTAGCCAGACCGTATCGGAAGTAAAACGCTCTCCTTTGTGAATATTTGTGGGTGTGTCAACGGAATTTAGCACATTTTTTCGATGCTAAGGCAATGGATATTAAAGGGAAATTAAATCTACGCTACGATCATTCAAATTGCGTGTAATGTTAAGTGTTATGTACGTCATGTTTACGCGAAGTAAATCATTTATTTAGGTTGTTTTATTGACCTGAATTGTTAGAACCATCCTCTTGGGTAGCGCGATTGGATTTAAATTCTACATGACTGTCCCAGCTGTCTTCTTTCGTCAGTCCTGCCTGAGGAATGTGGAAATAGTATCTTGAATGCAAGACAGTACTATTCAAGATTTTATTTCGTACTTACATTTATTGCAATCTAATTTCTTACAAGTGTCCCCTGTGGATGAGTGGTAACGCTCGCTGCCTTGTCTTCGAGGGAGCCCGGGTTCGATGCCCGATGAGGACACAAGTTGCTCGAAGCCCACTTTAAACTGTAGATCCCGTCCTTTGGACGTCATCTTCATTTGATGGAAGGCAATGGAAAATCACCCTCGATTCACCTTCCCCAGGGACCATTCGGTACAACATTCATCATCATCAATTTCTTATAAACGGCGTTTCAGTGTATAGAACATTGCAAAAAAAAAAAAAAGTAGTAACCACCATTTTCCTTTAGAGAATTGTAAATATCTTTAAATATCTTTATCACAGTTTAAACTAGCGTTGCATACTTATCTAATACCATAATATAAGGGAGAGTCAAATGAAACTGAGCCGGACTTCCCCCTGGATCGAATGGTTTCGTCAAGTGGCAATAGGTGTGAATAGTGCAATGACCGCTGGGCTTTCATTCTGTGCATGGTCATGCGGCAAGGCACAACGCTCGGAAGTTGATGTGTTAAACACCGGTCCGTATAGCAATGGAGGCTCCAAAAGAGGAACAGCGTGGAGTGGCGACAACATCCACCAGACAGTCCTGATATTTCGCCGTGTGATTTTCACGTGTTTGGATGTACTGAAAGATCACAGATTTGTTTCAGATGGGGAAGTACAAGTGGTTTACACATACATTCTCACCTAGCTATACCAAGGATGTTTTATGTGACATTACCATTCTCGTTACACAGTGGGACAAGTGTCTTAATGTGCTGGAGATGTATATGTCTAACAATTTTACGTATATTTCTGTATGTTTCTGACATGTATGAGAATATACTTGTGATTTCATCATAAAAATGATTGGCTCACTTTTAATTGACTGGCCCTTATAGTCTAACATTTGACTTACAAGTGATAACA
The DNA here is from genome assembly GCA_022664845.1 of Lepisma saccharinum. Taxonomy (NCBI): domain Eukaryota; kingdom Metazoa; phylum Arthropoda; class Insecta; order Zygentoma; family Lepismatidae; genus Lepisma; species Lepisma saccharinum. The sequence continues at coordinate 41,091 of JAGDQP010013617.1, forward strand.
GATCTGACTGCAAATATTCCAGTCAAAAAGAGTGAAGGAAACTTTTCTAATGTAGGTAGGCTCTCAAAGTATTGACTACAGTAATTTCTACATTTTTTTTAAAAAAAAAAGCAAAGAGAATAATGAAGCACTCAGGCAGGTAGGGAGTATTTTATTTTAAATATAAAATCCCAGCATTTTTCTTTGTGACGTTCGCTGAATGCTGTTAAAAAAAAAAAAAACAGAAAATGTAATTGCATTCTCTCTACGTAATGAAATGTGGTTTTTCATTTAAAAGTTTTGAGTTTCCAGAAAGCACAAAAGAAAATTTAAATTTTTAATTTCGTTTCATTACCTCCTTTCTGAAGGTTTGTCCTTTTTGCTTTTGGTTTTCAACATCTCTTTTGTGCTTTAAGCACGAAATGTTGTTTACCACCGGAGTGGAATGGAATCTATTTTCAGCATTTCCTTCTTTTTATATTATTTATATTATTATTATTAAACATCGAAGTATTTGAAAGCGCGTTATATTTGTTTATGTAAAACTTTCTTTTTAATATATGGGCCAGTCTAGTAACGTTGGACTTCGGCCAGTCACGATTCGCCCTTTAGCTGTTAAAATCCACACCCCTGCCGGGACTCGAACGCGGGACCTTCGAGCCGATGGCCTACCGCCGCAGACCGCTCGGCCGGCATATCTGTGTTACATTTACTTTCCGAATATAAATATTTGTGTTACATTTTTACCCCTGTGATTGAGTATTTTCGCTCATCGCCTTATAATCAATGGGTCCTGGGTTCGATTTCCGTGGAGACACATTGATCGAAGCCTATCAATGTTAATCATTTAGTAAAAGTTGAAAAAAATGTGCTAACAAAAAAAACACAGAATTGTAACGCCGTCTTGAGATATCTCTTCGGTTCAGAAGTCCAAACAAAGCACTGATAAAGTGCCGTAACGGTGAGTTTTCAATTGAGCACATTTTTTTTAAGTCTTGACTCAGTGATTGCGAGATTACGTAACCAAGACAAGACAGAATACACATTTGAACGAAGTTGTTGCAAATCCACTTTAAATTATAGGTTAGGACGTAATGATTATCCGACTGAAGTCAATGGTAAACCACCATCGGTTCACCTTGTTCGATTACTTATGGATTACATTACTGGATTTCCATTGGGGACAGAACACAAAATCGTGTTCATATTTCGTTCTTTGCTCTGACATTTAAATTTTGTAATGATTAGGAATCCCACGATATTAAAATTCACAGAACTGCTAGTAAAAAAAAAAAAAAAAAAAAAAACCTATGAATGGTCGAAACTTTGAAATTACAGAAAAGAATTAGAATCACGAAATGTGCGACTGTTTTCATTAATTGCGAAGCTCTTCAATTTCACAACCTTGAAACTGGTTTTAATGTCACCTTCAGATTGCAAATCTCAGGCAATGTGATCCCCGGTTAACCAAGGCGTTAGCACGGTCGCTTACTTTACGAGTGGTTCAAGGTACCGAGGATCCATTGAACAGAGCGGTTCGGAGACCACTTAAAAAAAAAAAAAAAAAACTGTAGGTCCGATCCTTAAAAGCTCACCAATTTGTTTAGGGTGTTAATAACAATTCGCTCTATCTCAGATTATGTACTAAGATCATAAATAAAGTTCCAACAAAGCTTTATACATAACAGACTGCATCAGAGAAATATGAGTTTGTAAATAGTTCATTTTCTTTAAAAACTTCTTTCTCGTTATCATCTGTATTTTAATTGGCCGTTCTAGATAACACAATTCCTCTCCCAATTTTTCAGAAAGTACAAAAAAAAAACCCTTCTGGTTTTCATCCCTAGAACTTCAATTTTTTCAAGCAGGTCAATACAGACATTCGGAAAATACTGCATCTCTCTCTTGCTTCACCCATTCTGAAATAGTTTCATAGCCCTTCGTACTCTCAAGAGCATTTTATTCTCCTCTAACTCGGGCTCCTTTGCTACGCTTTCCATTCAGGGCTCCATTCCAACTGCAGAGAACTCAATCGAGTTTTCCCCCTGACAGTGTTGCCAACTACCAACAGCTGAATTTCTCCTCTTTTTTTTTTCGTCTCCAAGTCGAGTCCAGGAATTCACGATTTTTTGAAATTCCAGACTTTCATTTACTAGCAGGGACTATAAATCACAACTATTTCAAATTTATTTCATATACAGAGAGATATAGAGATATAAATGTAGCTAGTTTGGAAACATCCTTGCTATGCAATCAAGATATTCTCGGGAACGATTCCCTCTCTTGATGATATCTATTCAGGCGTATCGGATCACAATTTATATTCAGGTCACATTCTTACCAATTACTTGATCGATTATAATTTAATTGTAGCAAGCTGAGCACTTACAAGTGCATGTCTCGCCAGCCCGAAACTCCAATATCGATTAAATTATTTCAAAATAACAGTCATCAAATGAATATCTAATTTAAAGTACCAAGCATAAACTAATTAAAAGTTAAAAAATAAACATGATACTGAAGTAAACCTTAAATGGAAATAAACCTAGAACACCTCTAAAGTAACCAAAAACGTATATAAGAAAGCCGTACAAGCTTTGTCATGTACTTAAATGCTTAAAAAAAATCAAAGCAGACATATGAAAATATATATACAACGGCATTCAACTATGTATTGTAAAAAAAAATACACTTCTTGTATACTTTTCTATACATCTCTGTACCAAAAATGTAAGCAATATGTACAAGAAGTGCCGGAAGTTTATCATATCTTTTGGAAAGTAAATTTTAGTACAGTAAAGGCTAAAAAATTGTACCTAGTCGTTTAATTTCTTTTCAAAATAATGTTGAAACAAATAGACCAGTTTGAGTACATTTTTTTTCTGTAACTTACATAAAATCATATCCTCTTTACGTTACAGGAAACCGCACTAAAATCAGTCAATTCATTCCAAAGTTATTCGGGGAAGAAATTTTACGACTAGGTACAAATTTTTGGAGCTGACTGTACATTTCTTGTTTTCCTTCTTCTTCTTTTTCATGATTACTTTTTATAGATACCTTGTTCAATATATGTTTGATGAAATGAGACCTACTCACTTTTGGCTCTAACTACTTTAAACCATAGCGGGAAAAATGTGAAAATTGTACTGTGACGTCATGGTGCAATTGGTTAAGGCACCACAGGGACTCTCTGGGTTCATTCCCCGCTCCCGCCAACACTCATTTCATTCAAAGGAAACCAGAAGCTATTATTAATGCAATCTAACTTGTGAAAACCCGCTTTTCACATCTTTGCACGTTTAAAATGCACAGAAGTAAAAAATAAATAAATAAGCTCAGGGATTCTGCCCCCACCCCACTCAAATTCAAGTGAGGCCCCAAATTCTGTAGAAAAAATTTAGTCTCTGCTTACCTAACTTTTTCTCTACAGAAATTATGTGTTATATAATTCCATATATTTAAAGTTGATGTTTGTATTCGTGTTAGTGGAGTGAAGGGTCGAGAAATGAGGCTTAAAGCGGAGGGGTTACAATGTTTTCATTTTCCCTTTCTCTCTCTTTTGCCCTTCAGTGTGTTTATGACCACGGTCAACTTCTCAAAACTCTACCCTTGGGAGCAGTGAGGAAGATTGTACTTTCCGCGCGACGTGCACCCCAATGACGATTGCGATAGACGTGTTGTACGCAGTCAGCTAAAATAAATTAAATTTGGCAACACTGTTTATGACGTATAATCAAATCGTTACTAAGTATCCATGGCAACGGTTTTAGCATCCTTGAAAGATGTTCACTGGCTTACTACTATGAAAAATTAATATTCTTAGAGAGAGCTCGGGAGATCGTGGGTTCGATCCCAGTGGCCGACCATCCTTACAGATTTTCTCCCAGGTTTTTCCTCAGTCACACGCTTAGCGATTCTTGTAATCGGAAGATCCAGGATTGGAAACTGCAGATCAATTATAGTTATAATCCTTTGGTGCAGTAAGCGGACGATGGAATGATCTTAATGCACTGTGAAAAATCACTAACATGTAAGTCTTTGCCCCAAGGACAGAGAAACAATTTACAAACAATATTTAAATTGTTTATTAAAATAATAAGTTGTGTAGTGGTTATGGTCACGGAGTTCCGAACCACATGGTAGGTAATCAGGCTCGAGTCTTGCTGCTGGTCACCCCGACCGAGCACCTCCAGGGTTTTCCTAAGTTTCGTCACGTGAATATCATCTCAACTTAGGTCTAAAATCAACTTTGCTACTCTGACGTCATCACATTTGTTTCCCCCTGTGACAAGAAAACAAAACTTTCGTTAAGTCCTCGAGTAAAAGTATTGAAGTTGGCTACATTGCTGTCTGTTAAGAAGTTGGTGGATTTCTTCCTGCGTTTTTGGAGATCACTTCACACGCAATTCTGTAATCTCACAGAAACCATTCCTGGACCCATCTATAAATCTCGAAAAAGGAAAAAAAAAGGGGGGGGAAAGAAGAAAATAGATCAACCCAAAGGCAGGCCACAAGAGAAATTCTTACACCCAACGAAATATTTTCCACTCAATTTCATACCACCCACAAAAAAGTCACTTCAAACCTTTTGACCTCTTCACGGAAAATTCCCCCTACTTTTCATTGGTTGTCGTATTTCCTCAATTTCTCTATTCGATCCTTTTTCTATATATCAATTCTATTTTCAAGAAGGATTTTTTTTTTTATTTAAAAAGAGACGAAGTCCAAATATAAAACACTTCAGTTACAAAATATATAAAACCAGAACAAACTCCCACTTTGAAGCGAAAGCAAACCTAAGCATATAAGCACTACATATTCGTGTTTACATAATTATGCCTTTAAACATATTTTATGTGGCTTTTTAACAAACTACTATTTTTCAGAAGATTCTTTAAACATAATTTAAAATAGGGCGTGTTCGCAATTCAAGAATGGAAATCAGAATTCCGGAATCTGAATTCCAATTTTTCGATTCAGAATTTTTAATTTAATTTTTAAGGCCTTTAGCCTAAAGGTTTCAAACAACGTTTCGCTCAGGCTGAATGGATGATGATGGGATAATTGGTGTAACAAATGAAGTGAGAGGAAACTGGAAAACCCGGGGAAAACCCATGCACAAGGTGTTGCTCACCAAACAATCCACATGGCACAAGCAGGGATCGAACCGACGACACCAAGCGCCAGAGCTAAGCGCTTTACCATTGAGCCATCGGGGCCCACGGAATTTCAGAATCCAAGTAATTCCGAATTCCGGAATTGACTTCGGACTTCCGAGCACCCCTAATTTAGATTTTTTTTTTTTATTTTCGTTTGTAGATCAGTGATTTTCCTCATCGTTCCTAGTCAAGAGGACAAAAATTCGATTCCCGGTAAAGACACAGGTGGTTAGAAGTACTCAAAACTGTAGATTCCATTCATGTATTCCGACACAAAATATTAACATTATCTGTATAACAAAATATCACTTTCTGTAGATGCAGATAATGGATAATTAATATATCATTTTGGATAGTTTGGCCATCTTTATGTGATAACGAGGTCCCGGGTTCGAATCCCGGCTAGGTACATACAAGATTGTGGATTTTAAGACCTGAATAATTTACAAGATCGAGTCAGACCGAAGTCATTAGTTACTACCTATTAAATTCGGAAAAGCGGAATTGCACGAGCGAAATATTTCGTTTTACGAGAGCGGAAATATAGGGACTACTCTTTCATTGAGGACTTCCAGCGGACAAATTTCCGCTCGAATAAAGATGGGATTGTAATATTTTTTTTACATGAATTTCAATCCACTAAGATGAATTTTCCATGTTTTGAACACGATAATGACGTAATGAAAAGTTGAAAATATAATAAGAAGCACAATGGAGCATTTATTCATACGTAGCGAGAAAGAAAATTAAGATTTTTATGAACGAAAAAGAAATAATTGTTTTCGGTGGGAACTGAACCTACTACCTTTCGGCCAGCGATCCAACACTGTATGTCAGAGGTTAGCTTGGCAACTGCTAGAGAACGCCTTCGATAGGTTCTTTCTCATCCAATCAGGTACTTGAGAAAAAAGATTTCTTGTATATATCTTTGCCCTGATGTCTTCCGGGTACATATTTTTGTCACTAAGAAAAGTTATAAAGTCTTCTGTTGTCATTTTTAACTATAATCGCGACTAACTTCACAGTATCGCTTCGTTTTTCGATAACCTTCGCGGTAACAAATGGCATGAAAATAAACTTTACTAG
>JAGDQP010013618.1:0-23728 GCA_022664845.1 Lepisma saccharinum
TTAACACGCTAGCGGCCATAATTTTAAAGATATTTGAACCAAATTTTTATATGTTGTTTCTAGGCTTAATACCTCGGTTAGGTTCGTTAATGAGCAAAATCGGTCGCATCTTGGATCCAAAATGGCCGCCGAACCCATTGTTGTATAGAATACACAGCCTAAACCGCTGGGGCTATTGAAATCAAATTAGGCATAAAGATACACCACCACTTTTTGATAACGAAGATGTTACCTAATGAGTTCAAAGACGCCATCTTGGATCAAAATAGCGGAAGTAAGAAATTTATTTTCCATATCGTTTGAGCTAGAGATACGAAATTTGACGTCAATGTGTATTGTCACTAGTAGTTTAAGAAAATATTACGAAATGTTGAAAAAGTCGCCATCTTGAATTCAAAATGGCCGCTGAACCCATTGTTGTATAGAATATACAGCCTAAACGGCTACAGCTAGAAATATCAAAATTGGTAACACTATACATTATCATTTGTATGTTACTAAAATATTACATGATGTATCCAAAGACGCCATCTTGGATCCAAAATGGTAGACCTAAAAAAACATTTTCCACACCGTTTGAGCTAGAGATACGAAATTTGGCATAAAGGTGCATTATGACGAGTAGTTTAGGGAAATATTACAACTTTTGGGAAAAGGCGCCATCTTGGATCCAAAATGACCACTCAAAATCCAATTTTGCACACCGTTTGAGCTGGATAAATTAAATTTTACTTGAAGTTGTACGATCACAAGTATTTCACGACAATATAAGAAAACTTTCAAAAAGTCGTCAACTTGGATCCAAAATGGCGGCCCCAAAAACCCAATTACCAAATCATTGAAGGTAGAGAAACGAAATTTTCTTCGAAGGTGTATAACCAAGAGTAGGTTACAATAAATGGGGCAAACCTTCCTTTTGGGGGCGCAACCCCCCGTGGGAGGGTACAGATGGATACCATGATGGTGTAGTGCTGCAGTGAGATTTTGGTTAAGATAAGGGAGACGCAACCTCTCAAAAGCACTGAAGTGGGAGTGAGCCCCCTACGGGGGTCTGGGGGCAGCGCTGCAAGCGAAACAAAGCGAGTATATATATATATATATGTGTGTGTGTGTGTATGTATGTATATGTCTTGTGAGCTATCGTTGAACAGCTGTTGATGAATAATCTACAAAACAATAACTAGTTTCTCGGTAGCTCTCATACAAGGCGAGATTTGAATTTTTGAAAATAAAAAAGAAACTACGAGATCTACCTCAGCCTGTAGGCCTACCGAAAAGGATTTTTAAATATTCTTTTCCCTCTCGATAAATTGCATAAATCGATTACTGGACTGCAGTATTAAAAAGAAAGTATATACTTTAAAATTCTTTCTCACACTTATTTTTCCACACTCACATGCACACATTCCCACTGCTGATCGTGGGGTCCCAGGTTCGATTCCCGGCTCTGACGAGGGACTTTGTCCAAAGCCAGAGGGTCTGGAATGGTGCCCATCCAGCATCGTGATGCAATTGGGAAGTGGTATGAATAAAATACAGTGGCCATCACAGTTGAAAGCTTCGGTTCTCCTCTCCCGTCTTGTCAGCGTGGAAGCAGCAGTCAAACTCTCCTACGGGAGAGGCCTCATCCAATAGCGAACTAAATATGGCTGTGAATTATATATATAAGCTGCGAGCTAAAGCAAGAGGTAAAAGCGGAGAATTTACAATAAAGATAATTGTGTGTGTTCCGGCCGAGGGCAGGTGCTGACCCGAAAGTTCCTGGGCTGGGTAAACCGATGGCTGTTGTCATTGTCTTCAATCGGATAGAGAGGACATCGCAATTACGGTACGTACAGTTTAATAGACTCCGAACACTGATTCCGCCAGACTCCCCTTGCCATGGAAGTGTTACCTCAAAAACTCTCGACCAAAAATCAGTAGAAACCGTGCAAAACTCCACACACACTCTCCCAATTTTTACTTTACACCCCCACCCAAACAGAAAATTATGGCGGAATCGCTGACTCCAAACCACTTATATCAACTTGTATGTTTAGTACGCAATATTAAAAATACTCGACTTTCATGAATTTATTTATAACTATATCATTTAAGAATGTAACATCTATATACACGGAACAAACACAAAGCGTAAATGAACACTGCATAAGGAGTTTTGTCTCTTCGTTTACGTATAATTTGTTTCCCATCGCTCAAGTTATATTAAAGATTTCTTGCTGCAATTTAACATCAGTTTCTAACTCATTTTCTGGATTGTTATTAAGAAGCTAAAATGCAAATATTACTGTTACAAATTTATTTAGTTCTAATACTTGCAAAAAAAATCAGTTTTTTTTCTAATTTAAGTAAAGTTCGTATATGAGAAAGCTAACATTTGTATGCTAATGCTTAATCAGAATTCTGGTCAAATTTCTCAGGCCAGCGCTGTATTTGTAATGCTGTTATATATTACATGTAGCTTGAGCTAAAGCTGCCTGAAGGACTTAAATTAAATTTGAATTCTATATTCCACGTTTTTAAGTTTAGCGACGTAAAACTATAAACTTGTATTTTCTTTTAAACAATTTCTTTCGAAATTAAAATTAAATATATCAATATTGAGAAATAAATTATCCTACAAATATTTAATGTTAATTTTTCATTACATGATATCTTTCCTTCATGTTCGCATTGCCGAAATAAATATTTCTTACTACGTTTCTTTAGTATATGATGTGCACGTTGTGTTTAGGAGTATCTTCTTAGTTAAGCAACTCCGTAATTTACGCCCAATCCCACCTAAAATGTCCTCTTGCTGCTTTTAACAGGCAGTCCCGCAACTGATTCACGTGCTTAATACGCAAGATTTGTTGAAAATTTGATAAATATGTTGGACTCGTTAGAGTTTCCTGTTTCATATATTGCCAATTTGCAGGCAAGCAAAATGCTGATTCTTATCTCTAGCAATAGGAAAATAAAATAAAATACACAAAATGAAACGAAAATGCAAAACCAGTCAACATTATAACGTGAAAAGGAATGACACAGAAACGAAATACAAAAATTATAATTCGAAGCTACTCTCCATTCAAAAAATTCGAACCTAGATTGCTTTTGTAGTTCGGACGAGTGCAAATCTATGCTAACGACAGAGATTGTAAAATTGATTTGGGAGACGCGAGGGAAAGAAGGAGTTGTGTGCTTCTTCTCCTCGTTGTAAAATGCGTTTGCATGTTATTTAACTTACGGGTTAGACTGAGTTACTGTATATTATCGTTGTATTTTCTGCTGCCTTAAATTGATGTTCATAAATAAAAAAGTAATATATGATTGACCGTAATATAAAAGTCACTAAGACCAATTTGAATTTTCCTAAAGACTTCGAAACATTATGAATAACGTTATCGAGTTTTAAAGCTGTTAATTTACAAACTAAAAATATATTTCACTGCAATTACAAATTGAATGGTTAGTTATGGGTGAAGAACAAAGGTGATTTTCTAAATATGTTCGCTTAAAAAAGAAAGTAAAGGGAAATGCGGGGATTCGAAATCATAACCTTCTGCGTAGAGAGCTAATTAGCTAACCACTACACTATGGCAAATGTAGTGAAAATGTTTTTACTCATTTCAGTTACTAGTTAATTTTTACGTACTGAGTATGTTTCTGTTTTACTGTTATCGAATAGGAATGTCTTTTCTCTATATTATCTTTTATTACTATGTCTGCTATGTATGAGAAGTATTCTGGAATATACAAACAAAACACATCTATCAAAGAATCTGAGTACAAGTAATTGAAAGTTTCCATGTGCATGTGCATTGCAAAATTTTTCATAGTTGGAAAATTCTATTCCAGCGCCTCCAACAAGTGGGATTTACTTTCTTGAAAGATAGTACACTCAGTCAATCAAAATCTGTTCGCACTCTTTTCTTAAAAGGTTTAAGTCCAGAAATTTATTTATATGGCAACATCGCAACATCATGAGTGACCACAGCGCGGGTTTTAATACAATGAGTGTATCAGTGCACTTTTAGAGTACTAATCTTTGTGAAGAATATAATGTTTGTTTATCTAGTTGTGATGTAGTGAAAAATATGTTAATAAAAGTAAATAAAACTATTCATTTCTTATTACTGGCCATAAAATAAATTATAATACAGCGATGTTGCTACGTCTGTAATCATTAGCGATGAAGTTTCGCTTATTTGTACTTGGAACGTTAAATACTGTTTTTAAAACTTTGAACAAATTATACAACATTGGTTTCATATGTATAGAATCTAACAAAATAGTAGTCAATAGAAGAATAGCTCATAAATGCATGAAACACTGTAACTGAAACAAACATCAGTTTTATATAACTTTTATTTTGCTTTTATTTCTGTAAGAGTTAAGCTTGAAGTCAGTCCAGCTGATGTCTTCGTGGCAGTGCGCACCATATACATACTTTGCTGCGCGCTGGGTCACGTTACTTTTTCCCTCCCTTTTCAACCATAAAGCTGGCGACGCGAGTTCGAATCCCAAAGCTTGCTCTTCTCTTTTCACAAAGCTCCGTCATCTATGTTCGTAATGTATGGACGTATTAATTTTATTCCTGTCAAATGCAAAGAAATCTGACAACGATTACTATTCCTTTAATAAGAGTTAACCATTTCAAGGTTTAGTCTAATAATTATATCAATATTCAATAGTTCAAATAATCATATCAAAATGTTTAGATAGGAATAGATTAATCGAGGACATATACTCTGACGTCAAACTTGAGGTCAGTGACTCTCTATCTGCTTTACTGCAATTTAATAACTTGCATGAATTCTTAAAATGCAGAAAGCTGAAAAGGCTCTGCCAAATTTGAACACCAAATTAGAAACGGCTTGATAAAAAGATGACCACTGAACTCAAATTTGAAGTCAGTTTCCCTGTATCTGTTTTCGTTTATGCGGTAGCCTCCATTACAGATGGAGAAATCAAAATTAAGAAGTCCAATATTTTAAGGCAGCTAAGAGACAGAACATACCATGTGGACAGGAGAAATTAACGAAGCTTTCTTGTTCTCGCTCGATCCAAATCCACATTGTTCTCACCTAAGAAATATCATTGGTTTCTTGATTTTTAGTACATTATACTATTTTAGAATTGCATTTCTTTAAAAGGGCTCCTCGCTCCAACTCTCCGTTTTTACTATTTTTCAAACTATTTAAAAAACTAAATGTACTATCACAAATGTAAGTTCATAGCGCACTAGAACTTACAAATTACTATGAAATGCAACGGACAGCGATCTCGAAATCTTGTCGATTGATAAGTGCTCAGACTACAATTAAATAATGACGTCATAATCTTTGAAAACGTGTCCCTCGTCAATGGACACGATCTCGAGATCGCTGTCCATTGCATTTTGCAATTAAATCACAATTGCTTAAAGCATCGAGGTTCCATTAAACACCACCCGGTTTTCCAATTCACACTTTAAAGCACAAGTTATCTCAATCCCAGCTTACAAACAAGAGTGCATTGAATTACCAAGCGATGTTTTGACGTGCCATTCTATACACTAATCTAGCTTAATCCAAACAATAGGTTCGTTTCCCCAAAAATAGAAAAAAATGAATCGGAAGACAGAGAATTAAGGTAAAAATGAATGAAAAGTTTATTTTGTACTAAACTTTTAAAAACATTCCAAAACCTTGAAACAAGTTTGTCTTGCAAAAATACATCCAAAACTAAAAATAAACTTACGTAATTTTTCTTTGAATAACTGAAAGAATAACGGAATCGTAACATCTGATAACTAACATCTGCACTTAAATTCCTCACATATTCCTGCTCACAGAAAATTACGTTACTGAATTTCCTCAAAATATCCGTTTTGAATGAAAACAAATCAATACAAGTGAGCTTCAATCCATTACACACTGAAAACCATTCTATGAAGAATAAATATTTTCGTATACTTTCTTCATAAAAATTCACAACTCGTGAACGCACAGAACAAAACTATTTTCACAGTAATAATTACTCACCAACTTAAGTACAACAAAATCGTAGTTTGGGCTCATGTGAGAACTTTTCCTTTCAAGAGCTTAATACCGTCCCTCCAGAAAGGATTGTATAAATGAAAGACCAGAATGACTGCTTCCAAAACCAATGAATGAAAATAATTACACAAGAATTGCAGATATTCTTATCTCTCATTAAATCACCGGCTCAGAAGGAAAAACACACCTTCTTTCCACATAAAAATTTCTCACACGTACCTCCCACTTCGATTTTATAATTTCACAAACCACACAAAGAAATACGATGTGACACATACCTGCGATTTCATATAACTAAAGCCCAAAGCTTCAAGCAACATGGACAGTCATGTTCAAGTTTCAACACCCAATCAGAGACCAGTTACACAGTCATGCTACTAGCGAGCCAATCAAACAATCTGAAGACCCCCTATACACAATAATTGGGGTATTCTCTAGGAGACAATTCTCCAACACTTCATTCTACGAACCAAAAGTATCGCTCAGAGCAAAGCCACATCATCCGAGCCAAAAATACATATAATTTTGAACTCTCAAAAACACATATAATTACAATTTCATAGTAATTCGTAAGTTCTAGTGCGTTATAAATTTATATTTATGATTGTACTCTTAGTTTTTGAAATATTTTGAAAAATATTAAAAATGGGAGAGTTGAAGCGAGGAGCCCTCTTGAGTAAAATTTTTATCGGGCCGCATTGAATGGGTGAAAGAAGCAATTTCTGAGTAGCAGAATAATGGCTCCAAAATATGATCTATGCTAGCTGCATTCCTCCTACTTTCTAAGTGGAATTGGAGTTTTATAAATGAAGTTGGCGTATATTATTTCCCCCAAATGCATCTAATCAAATAAATAAAATATTTTATGAGTTTGAAAGAAAATGATACTGGCTTAGGCCACGGTTTCTCAACTTGGAGGTCGCGAGTCCCCAAAAGGGTCGTGCGTTGTGCGTAAGAGGGTCGCAAGAGGAGGTGAAGAAATAAATTTAACTTGGGTTTATAGGTTAAAAAAAATCCAAGACGGTATTTTATTTTGCTTATTGTTTTTATAATTAGGGCCTACTAAAAAAACGTAATTTGTTGAATAGTTTTGAAGAATGTAATGAGGATGTTTATTACCGAACATAGCAGATCAACGGTCATGTTTTTATGGGTCGCAGGATGAAAAAAGTTTAGAAACGCTGGAATAGGTGGAAAGCGAACCTATGATTCTCAGTGAAGAAAGTGCACCTAGCTAATCAAGCTAATAACCACGCCAGCAATCTTGTGTTATGCAATGATCCAACACATCAGCTTATTCTTATTGCTTGTATGCTTACACACTCATTTCGCTCATTTATGTTTCCCCCTTTTTCTGAATATGATTATATACTATCCTATTACGATTGATTAAAACATTACATAGTTGAAATTAAAAGAAAAAATTGACATCTATTTACAAAGTAGTTCTGTAAACGATTGATGTAACTGCCATGTATAGTGTAGTGTATAATGTTTTCGCCTCCTAATATTATAACCACAGCACTTGATTTCCGAAAGAGCGAATATTTCAATATGGGTTCTGGCTCCTACATTCAATGTCCAAGATGATATAGTCACAGAAAAAAGTATTACGGGAAGAAGCATATACATTTTTTTAAATGTAGCTCATAGATAGGCACCCGTAGCTTGACCCTTCTACTTCCAGTCCCTTGGACATATCAAAGCTTAGGCATAGCTAAGTGCCTGACCTATAAATGTGAGGTAAATAAAACAAACACTAAATGTTATGTTCCCGAAATACCATTGTAGGTGACTTTACGCCTAAGGATATCGTCTCTAAGATATGCGACGAGGGACTTTAGACTCCACAGAACATGTTTGGCCATTAAATAAAAGTTAAATAACTAAATACATACTCCCAGAGAGAACGCAATAAATATAGAGGGTATATATATAGGGAAATCGGTACAGGACCGGCAAACCGGGACTTTCGGCCCAAAAAGCTTCTGCCACTAACTGGGAGGAGACCCCTTAATTCCACTTGCTAAGGCTTAAGGGAACCGACCGGGGTAGACGAATAATGTCCAGTCCATAGGTTAACGTCGTGGGACCTGTTAGTACCCAAGCAACTGCTTGGCAAACGAACATGGAAGCGCTGCTCACCAACCCACATTAGCTGACAGCGTGGTGACTTAAATGTCAGCACCCCTCCTTTCTTTACACATTATGGTACAAGTAAGAAAACAGCCTCGGAGCGCCTTATTACCCGGAGGACGGAATGTAACTGGCAACGGCAGCGGTCAATCCCGCACGAAGTCAGAGGGTCAAAATGCCCGGGTTTGGACTGTAGACTACCAGGACACCGACACTTCAACTCGAACGGACCTATACGTGGCAACTCTCAACTGTCAGTCACTTTCAGGAGAGGACAAATTAGATGAATTGCAAAATTAACTCAAAAGGATTAAGTGGGATATCATAGGACTATCAGAAGTGTGGAGGAAGAATGAAGAACAGTTGGGACTACCGTCTGGGCACACGTTCTACTTTAAAGGAACAGAAAATAGAAAACCGACAGGCGTTGGCTTTATAATTAATAAAGACCTGAAGACACGGATCACAGAAATTGAAGGAATTTCAGATAGAATCGCACGGGTAGTAATAAAGATAAACAAGAGATACAGTATGGAAATTATACAAGTGTATGCTCCAACAACCTCACATTAGGAGGAAATCGAAGACCTATACGAGGAGATACTGAAGATTTTAGATAGTAGCAAATTGCATTATAAAATTGTAATGGGAAACTTCAATGCGAAAGTAGGAGCCTAGCTGAGCAGTGACACGAAAGTGGGAAACTTTGGATTTGGGAAAAGAAACAAGAGAGAAGAGAAGTTAGTGGAATTCCCAGAAGCCAAGAGACTGTTCATTTCCAATACATTTTTCAAGAAACCGCCGCAGAGGAAGTGCACATGGAAAGGCCCAAATGGGACCAAAAACGAAATAGACTACGTTTTATCGAATAACAGGGAAATTCTGCAAGACATATCTGTTCTGAACAGTTTCAAAGTCTCGAGTGATCATAGGATGGTGAGATGTAAGCTGAAACTAAATACTACACTTGAGAAAAAGAAGCTTATCAGAGGAAAACTGCCAGTTTTAGATCTGAAAAATCTAGGGAAAAACACACACACATTCGAGATAGAACTAAGCAACAGATTTAGCGCCTTGGAAGAGTTAGAGGATGAAGAAGACATCAATAGCAGAAATAAAATACTGACGGAGATAATAAGAGAGATAATAAGGGAGACGGAGTTAAGGAAATAGCAGGCATGCCAAACAAAAGAGAGATCAAAATCTCGGAAGAAACTAAACTCTTGATGAAGAAAAGAAGGGAAATGAAAGAAGAGGAAAATTACATAAAAAGGATTGAATACATAGAACTAAATAAAACCTTAAGGAAGAAAATGAGAGAGGATGTACGAAGATTAAACGAAAATGTGGTTAGAACGCGCAGGCCCCGGTTAACGGCGTGCATACGCAAACGTGCTGTTAACCTTCTACCCTACAACGTTTCCATTTGGGCTCTCCTTAGCTGGAAGTCAGGTCAAGTGATTTGTAAAAAAAAAAACTTTGCAAGAACTTGTGCAATGCTTCGGAACTCATGAGTGCATTTAGGCCGTTTCTAACAAGATTGTTAATGATTATGTTCAATAATTATATTGGAGTGGTATTGGAAATAACGTCATCATTTGTCTTCCTGATAGGAAACTTACTCACATCTGAAACACTATTTTATACAGAAAGTTTTGCAGACGTCCGCTATAGAGAGGTTTTTACTTTAAAAGAAAACATTGTCAAGCTCTCAGTGTTCTTTTTCATATAGTAAACTATTGACAGAGTTTACTTCCATAATATTCAATGGTGTTCTACAGGAAATATAAAACTGTCAGTTAACGGACGTTTCACTGCAACAACAACAACAAAAATACGCGAATAGCACAAAATCTGCCCGAGGATATCCCGTCGAGCTACCACCCGGGACCACGGGACGATCCCTGGATACTCCCATGGGACGCCCAGGACAGCCACGGGACTTACGCGGTAATTCCAGATGTCCGCTTAGGTCCCGGGAAACGGGACGACCCGTGGGAGCCCCATGGGATGCCGATAGGATATAACATTTTTATACTTCTTCCCATTTATCGGATAAGTGTCGTACACAAAAAGTACGAAGTACAATTGAACATCAAGTCCTTCGAAGTTGTTTGATACATTTTAATAAGAAAAAAAAGAGTAACCCACCAGGATTTGAACCACCTTCATCCTACCCCAATTAACTCACAAGCAGTTATCCTAACCACTCTGCTACTGCGAAGCTTGCTAACAAAATAATACCTTAAGGCGCGGTTGGTTGGATATTTCACATAAACCTTCACAACACTATTTCGAAGGATGTTATTACGTGCGATTTCGACTATCTGCATACTGTTGTTCAACGTTGTGAATTAAACATTTTCTCATTTTTATCACAAATGTAGAAAATTCTACAATATTTCGCTGCTAGTAGTCCTGTGGGACAACTGTGGGATTCCCACCGGAGCAGTCCCATGAATATCCCCGGTAGGATCTTCATAGGATCCTCTATTTCTTATCCGATCGTCGTGGGACGAACGGGATCCAAATGGGCGCTCCCAGGGAGTGCTTGTGCTATGTGGGTAATAATAATATTAATAATTCCTCTAAGTGTGACTTTGAACTTCCACGGTGCAAAGAAACTACATAAGCTGTTATTGTTTCTTTCATTTTTCCTCGATTTTTGTTATTTCGAATATTAGTGGGCTCTAATTTGTTTATAAGTTATTGAATAAAGAAATTTTAGGAATTTAATGAAGAAATTAGCGTGCACTTTGGTTAAAACAACTTACAGGAAGAAGTTGACTATTTCCAAAGATGAACTTATTAATTCATGGATTCTATCTTTAGTTGGCCAGATGGAGAGAGGAAAAGTGCTGGATTTTCAAGTATTACAGGAAACCAACGTAAATTCAAACCCTGTTCAAGCCAAGTTTTTTACAAAGCGGTAGTGAATAATCTAATCATAACTTCACACACAAAGCGCAGAATCCTTCAGACTGTGGAATCAAATACATATACAGGAAGACGATTTACGAATGTAGGTTGGAAAAGTTCAATTCCAGTCTTAGAAGGTTGCCAGGATAGTCAAGAATACGTCACTGATCAGAAGTATTCACTTTTCATGTTATTATTCTTAGAAAGAAACATTATAGCATTGTTAAGCAGGCTTTGTGTAGAGGCAGCTGTGGAGTATCGCTACCGTGCTGGACTTCTAATTTGGAAAGCCTGGGTTCGATTCCTCCCAGCCAGTTTACTTTTCGCATACACTGAAGTATTCAGAAATTTATCTCCGGGATGTGGAGAACTTACGAAGCATCACTGGTCAGAATCCGAGTAAACAATATGTGTGTTGTTTAGCATAATGATAATGTACTTTTCATGTTTTTCTCTTTTCCTCTCTTTCTTGATGTATTGTTATCGTGTCCTCGCTGCTTCTTTATCTTCTTCTTATTCTCTCTATCTATTTATTTTTGTTCTTACTTTACACACACTATCTCTTTTTGTGCGTGTTCCACACCCAAATCCGGGCCACTTTCGATGACCCGGTGATAGGGCCAGATGCAATCATAAGTAACCCGGTAACCCGATTGACCTGTTGTTGATAATCTATTTAACTGGGAATTTCGACGTCGTATTTTTTGTGTTCTTGGGGTAATATCTCCGATTCTGTTCACCCCTGACAGAAACACTGTTCAAACGCAATGAAATGATTGAACTATCTCCTTCATCCTCCGGGTTATCAGCTCTACTCGAATCACTGCGTCAGAGTGGGTTCGAATCTTAAACCTGATGACGCAGTCCACAACCTGACCAACATCCCCTGACAGCCGGTGATCCGTTTCGACTCTGCCGTGTTCATTCCATCTGTGCGAATTGTTATATACACTAGTTCATTAGTGTTGTAATTATTAAAATGTTATATTCGCAATAGATGGAATCAAGAGTGGCATGTTCGGAACAGATACATTTTAAGATATGAGTTTAAAATGGGCTCTTTTGTCGCTGTTTCAAGTGAAGAATATTTTTTATATTAATTTGTCACAAAATTCGTTTCCATCCTATAATTTATGAAAATACCATTCAATGTGTTCCTTTTTTCAAGTTTGAAATGCGCAAGATGTAATGTCTGTTATGCCTATAGAAACATGCGAATTTTCCTTTTGAACATTTGTAACTTTTCATTGTGATACAGTTTACGTATGTGATCTTAGTTCTTTCTGATAGAAATTACGCAGAAAAATTATCATCCACTCATTTTCTTTGTATGTTCAATTTACATTAGTAGTCTGGAATGGAAGGTATGATCTACGGTATCTACTGAGTTTGTTACAATCAGTGATTCGGCCAGACCCCGGCCCCTTTAGGGGGTGTCATCCCCAAATCCTCGAGATTAGGATGTTTTGGGTTATTCAATTTTTTTGATTTCATGCATACCATTATTATTCGAGTTGCTTATGTCTTTAATTTTTAAAAATTCTGGCAACATTGCTTTGGTTGTTCAGATATGTTGTATTTCCATACGATATTAATTGTAACACGTTAAATCACATTACACTACTAATGCAGATTTTGCATTCTATGCACTATGGGCTGACGGCGAATTATTTCATCTTGTTTGTTTTTTTCTGTTTTTTTAAGTTTGCAATACTGTATACCATGCGTGTTATATTACTCTCTGTTTGATGTGCTCTTTCAAAATATGCAATAACCTGACGTAGTGTGATTTGAAGCAAACAATAATTTTATACAAGCAAGCAAACATGCTGATGGGGCAGAAAACAAATATGAATTATTTCCTCGTCATGATTAGAATGTCAAACATGTGCACATGCAAATTTTGGCCACTCGAGCTCGATTACTTTGGGAGGCATCGATAGTATAAAAGATAATTTCTGTCTGTGGAAAGTGATTAAGAAGAGTGAACATACCCTTATGTTCTTAAATTGCTGAAAGAAATGCAAGGCAAATACACAGTAATAGGTGGAAGGCACAACCTGGGCTACCTTGAATTTCGATTCATTTTCTTAAATAGGAAAGGGATCATGTAATATGCCATTCTGGGCTAGAATATTACGAAAAATACGGTTCTGAAGTCAGTTTTGTTGTAAATGTATTATTATGAGAGATAAGAGTATATGCCACTTCTCAGCGGGTAATGATGCATTAGCCTTAAAAAAACCGTTTCGCATTGAAATAACGGAAGAAATGAAACTCAAATTCCTTGAAAATTATTCTTGGACATAGTACTCTACCGATTTGTATTGGTGTATCTCAATGGGACACACATTAACGGTCTTCGTGCATTGCGACCACCTTTGTAGGCGATTGCAGATAATTTGGGTGGACACTCTGCGTTCTGTTAGTATGACCAGTGCACATTGGAGCCATGTCACCATTTGACGCATTTTCAGCCCTGTACGATCATTTGGATCAAAACATTGCGCCCAGATGCTTATAATCTGTACGTACTCTACGGCAATCATAAAGTGCGCCATATCAATAGTGGTATAAACCATAGCAATGTTTTCCTCAACAACATAGGTATACCGACGACAACCCAAGGATGTTATTAAGTCTGCTAGGAAACTGAAAGCAAGATCAAGGCTCAGATAATGTATCCAATTATGTCATAAAAGCCTGTAATGATTACTTGGTGCCAGAGTTAGCTAACAGTTTAAAAATCACTAATACAAGGGTTTTATCCGGCCATCTGGAAAAGTGTGTTGATTATTCCCATTTCCAAAGGCGGTAGTAAGACTGATTCAAACAATCCCACATAGCAAAATAACGTCCCAGGGATATCTGACGGATCTCCTCGCAGGATATCGAGACATCCGTAGGACGTCCTATTTAAGTCCCGTTTACATCCATGGGACGTATAGTTATAATTAATCCTTCGTATAACTATACGAAGGCATATCCTTCGTATAGTTATAATTAATTAAATAATAATAATAGAAAGGTCGATTTAATTTATAGAAATTCCAGGTAGGTAATCCCGCACGGCTTTCCGGGGGACATCCAGGGGACATCCATACGGGATGAACTGTTTGTATTACCCACAGAGTTATCCTACGGACGTCCTTAGGACATCGCTATGGGAGCAGGACCATTCTGACGGTAATGGGATCTAAATGGGACGTCCCAGGGACTTACTCTGCTATGTGGGATTACAGGCCTATATCAATATTAAATAGTTTTCCCTGCATATTTGAAACCAGAGTTGCTGAGCACCTGCCATTTAATCTAAACTTCTTATTACCTGAAAACCAGCACGGTTTTATGCAGGGGAGGTTGATAGATACAAATTGATGTCAAGCTATTAATTTTATACAGGGGTGTACGTATAAGAGAATGCAATGTGATGGCATATATATTGACATAATCAAAGTATTTGGCTCCGTATCTCATTCCATATTGTTAATCAAATTGTGTATAATGGGACTATCCCCGCTATACTTAAAATGGTGCGCTAGATACTTAAATAATAAAATCTTACAGATAAAATAAATAATATATTATTCTCCAAAGAGCTCATTGGCTATGACATTCAACAGGGCTACCATCTGGGACCCTTATTGTTTAATTTTTAACGACTTATAAACAAAGTTATACAATGCTGACGATATAAAGTTATTAGATTCAGTTGAAGATTCTCAAGTTGTTTATCTAATACAGAAGGACTTTAATGCAGTTGCTAAATGGTGCAAACAAAACAAAACAAAAATAAATATTAAGAAAACAAATTGCATTTATTTTACAAATATAATCAATTGCATAGCAAGTAACTAGAGAATAATATTGAGAGTGTTATTCATAAAGTATACTCAATTAAGGATTTAAGTGTAATATTTGAACATAGTTTAAAATTCCATGATCATATAAACACAATAACTGTGCAGTACAAGAAACTGATTGGTTATATATTTAATCAATGCAGTGAACTTGTTCATAAGAGAACTTTTACTTTGTCAATACTAGGGTCATCCTAAAAGTAATGCCTAATTCTTCATAAAATTGTATTTGTATCATTAAAATTATTAAACGTGGTGGCAAAGTACTTCAAGGTGTTATGAACAATTCAAATCTATTCAATGTATTGACCATTATTTTGTATACACATCGGCCATCTTTGAATTTATTGCTGAAATCCATTAAACATCCCGTGCCTGTCGTTTCACACACAACTTCACAACCAGTTTCATGTCTTCTACATAATTAAAATGCTCTCCACGTAGGGTATTTTCCTAAAGAGCAAACATGTAAAAGTCAAAAAGAGCCAAATTAAGACTTTAGGGTGCCCTGGGGAATGTCAGTCTATCCTATTTTGGCAATAGCATGTGCAACCTTCATTGAGGCGTGGGGTTCTGTATTATTACAAAAACAAAACACTTTCAAGTAGAATGTGGCGTCGCTTCTTTCTGATTGCTTCCTTTAGCTGTTTCCATAGCACTACGACAAAAAAAGAACTGCATGACACAACTCCTAGGCAGTCCCATGACTATCGGCTCGAATGTTGTCAATCACTCCTTCTCTGTTCATATCTGTCATTGCACTTGTGGCTCTTGCACTCACTTGTTTGTCAGACACTGAACTTTCCTCCACTACAAACCTGTTCATTCATCTTCGGACATTACTGACGTCGATTATGACATCTCAGTACACTGTCAGGAGTCTTCTGTGGATCTCTGCAGCCTGACATTCCTCTTTACGCAGGAGTTCAATCAGCGGTCTTTATTTTTCTCTGTCATATGTTGTATACTTAGACATTTTAAAGTAAAATATTCTACATTAGTAACATACTATACTACACGTCATCACAATTTTATTAAAACTGTTAAGTATTCCAGAAATTATGGTGGAGTAGACATTACTTTCATGATGAATTTTGTATAGGAAATTAATCAGGACTAAATGCTGGGACTATATGGCAGAGTAATACCGAAACAGATTCAGATAAAATTGAGGGTATTCAGATTTTTTTAATTTTTATTTATTTATTTATTGAGATTATTGTGTCATCAACATGCACGGCAGTGCATGCAGCCAAATTTTCCGCTGCACAACACGCCAGAACTACCAGAAGCTTGTTACATAGGAACAAGAGTTTTCGGCGAAATCAGAGATTTCGAGGCACCGTAAGAAAAAAGATGTTAAAGGTAGGAATATGAGCTCTCAAAATTAAGGAGATATGGGAAATATGTGCAGGTGTGCAAAATCTCGTATTCGTAGCTTGAAACATACTCGGCCCCCTGAAATTGTGTATTTTAGGCTAACTGACTCACTCACTGACTCACTCATCATATTGTTTAGGATGTTCGAAATAAACTAGAAACATGAAATTTGGCATGAAGGTGGAGGATGACAAGTAGATAAATGAAAAATTCCGACATTTTGAAAAAGCCGCCATCTTTTATTCAAAATGGCCGCCAAACGTAAAATTTCAAAAAATACACAGCTTAAACGCTTGAAGCTAGGAAGCCGAAATTTGCACCATGGAGGCTAACCCACGGAGAGTATGCATTTATCGTCATCGGAACTGCATTACCCCCAATGTGGACCTTCTAAAATTTTTCATGTTTTGGTACAAGTTTATAGTTTTGTGTACTATAAACTGTGGGAAAAAAATCATGTGGAAACAACTTCTACTTTTTGATATATAGCAGCTTTTCAGTACCTAAATTGTATTCCAGACTAAAGTCGAGAAACCGGAGTTTTTTTTTTGGCCTTTCGTGAACAATTCATAGTTTGCCACATAGGGGTATTGCAGTTCCGACAATGATAATATACACGTAGAAAAAGCTGTGAAATCAGAGCAAAAACACCAGAGGTGCAAAAAGTTCGGCAAACTTCTTCAGCCCTAAAATGTGGTGAAATGGAAATGAGCCAAGTTCCTCAGCGACAGCATGTAAGAAGAACACTGGAAGTTGACACGAGGTGACAAAGTTCACGATCTTCAAACCATAAGGCTGGTGGCGGCTCTAAACCCATCACGCCCACCACCACCAATCCTAAGACTCTAACATCATGAACCTTGCCACCTCGCGTCATCTTCCAGTGTTCCTGCGTGCCCAACAAAGTTTTCGCGTCACAAAACGTCAGCACTGCCAGACGTGTGTTATACTGGAAGAAGAGTTTTAGCGAAATCGGTAATTTCGAGGCCCCGTAAGAAACAACATGTTAAAGATAGGAATATGAGCTTTCAAAGTTAAGGGTGATATGGCAAATATGTGCAGTTGTGTAAAATTTCATATTCGTAGCTTGAAGCATATTCGAGTTGTGTACCCCTGAAATTGTGTATTTTAGGTTTACTGATTCATACACTCACATTCACTCACTCATATTGTTTAGGGTGTTCGGGATAAGGTAGAGACATGAATTTAGGCATGAAGTTGGAGGATGATAAATAGGTAAAGCGAAAAAAAAATCAATCATTTTGAAAAGTTGCCATCTTGCATTCATAATGGCCGCCAAACGTAAAATTTCAAAGAATACACAGCCTAAATGGCTGGAACTAGAAAGCCGAAGTTTGTTGTGAAGATACGCCATCTTTAGTAGGTTAAGGAAATATTACAAAACCTTGAAAAATTTATCACCTTGGATCCAAAATGGTCCCAAAATGAAATTTCCATACAGTACACAGCCTAAACGGCTAGAGCTAGAAAAACGAAATATATTATGATGGTATATATCATTACTAGGTTAGGAAAATATTAGAAAATGTTTCCAAAGACACAATCTTGGAACCAAAATGGTGGAATAATATATTTTCCACATAGTTTGACCTAGAGGTACGATATTTGGCATAAATGTGTATTATCAAGAGTAGCCTAGGAAAATATTACAACATTTAAAAAAATCGCTATCTTGGATTCAAAATGGCTGCCCAAAAACAATTTTCTGCACCGTTCAAGATTAAGAAATGCAATATGATATGAAGGTCTACCATCACGATTAGGTTACAACAATATAGGAAACGTTAAACATTTCGTCATCCTTAATCCAAAATGGCCGCCCAAAGCACATTTTACAAACTACTGAAACTAGAGAAACTAAATTTGGTATGAAGATTACCATCACGAGTAGGTTACAATAAATGGGGCAGAACATCGGCGGTATGGGGAAGTTTTGCACCATGGGGGCGCAGTTTCCCGGAGAGTCTGGTTCCGATAAAAGGAGCCAAGTTCCCCAAAACTCCACAAGTTTTGGGTGCAGCCCGCCACGAGATACTGGAGACAGCGACCCCAGCGAAGCAAGTATATATATATACTTACAAAAGTTGTGAAATCCGAGCAAAAACACCAGAGGTGTAAAAAGTTCAGCGAAGTTCTTCAGCCCTAAAATGTGGTGAAATGGAGGACTTAAATTGGCTCATCCGTCCTCCATTTCAACACATTTTAGGGCCGAACAACTTCACTGAACTTTCTGTACCTCTAGTGCTTTTGCTCGGATAAGTATATCATACTAGCAACATAGTTATGAATATCGGTGTCAATATTTTCGAATTGAACCTTTGTACGAAAGCAGAAAAATGCAATTTATTGAACATTTACTCACAGACCGAGTGTACTATTGTAAAGAACTGTTGCAGTATATTCTGATTAGAATTATAATTTACTTTAAGTCCTTTAGTCAACTATGGATCCAGCCGTATGGATAATGTTTGGATGAATTGGTGGAATGAAGATGGCAGGAGGAAACGGGAGCACCCCGAGAAAGCCCACGCACACGGTGTTTATGCACCACAAAGTCCACATGGCATGCTCAGGGATCGATCCTACGACCCCAACAGAGGTGAGAGCTCTGCCAACAGAGCCACCGCGGCCCCTATTATGATTAGAGTCCCCACACATAATATGAGAAACCATGACTTAATCAAAGCAAAACTAGTCCCAAGAGTATCTTAACTAGAATGGAAACTAGTGATAACAGTTTCACGAAATAAACCTCAATCCAGGATGAAGATAGTTTACCATTTGTGGCAATTTTAATCTCCTATTTTTTAGCCACGAAACATAGGCCTACCTAATTTTTTGTTGTTGTTCTGTAAGTGTTAATTGTGAAGAACTTAATTTTGTATGGGCAAATATTGTAAATTTTCAAATTATGAACCAAAACATTTTAATATAGTATCTTTACTATTGACTCGTGTTATTGGCTCATAACACGTTAATAAAGAATTACAATTATAGAGAGGTCTACTGTATGTCATTAATTCCTTGTAATTCATTCTTGTTAAGTAATTTTCTATAAGTCTATTGTCAGTAAGGTCTATCTCTTTATTTAACTTCGCAGAAATATTCATATTGTTATTCTTTCCTGTTATAATTTCCTTATTTCCTGTTAAAGAAATATTTTATTTCTTATCTATCTATCTATCTATCCATCCATTTTTGAATGTTACAGTATTATATACAGAAATTTTGCAATTACATTATTTTATTTAAATTCTTTATTTTCTAATGTTACATTCTCTTGTTCTTTTCAGGTAAGTGAAACAATTTTACTGATTCATTTATATCGAAAGCGGCCCTAATTTTAGTAAGTAAACGTATTTATTCAATTATTGGAAAATTAGTTTCAAATCCTGAATTAAACTTGTTTACTTTTAAACAGATTCATAGAGGTGTCGCAGAATAATGTACACATACATTCTTTAATCTTACCTAAACTCTGATAAGTTTGACAAAGAAATCTATTTTGAGGCTTAAATAAAAAAGGACCTATGTGTGAACATAGCATTTAGGCCTAAGTGTTTAAATGAGTGCCTCTGCAGGGGAAGGCACTACTTAGAACGCGGCACTGGGGAATTCACAATTTAAGGAGCATTATGCGGAATATTATCACACATTCTCGGTCAATTGTATTCTTCAATTTGTTCATCGTCTGTTTTTTCGGGTTCGCTTTATATTTGAAATAATCCCAATAATAATCCATAAGTGTAAGTTCTGGGGAATGAGGAGGAAATTGCATGTCCACGGCCCCTCATCACCTATTCCATCTGTTAGGATAATGCTCATGAAGCAATTTCCTAACCTACGATGGAGGTGCTCCATTCTGTTGAGGGTAAAAATCTATATAATTTTCAGAGAAAGTTTCGTGTTGTTAGTTCAGGTAAATACCACCAACAAAAGTACCGTCCAAAACGAACGACCCTACAAGATCCCTATACGTCAACCTACACTACACGGTTACCCAATGCAGGCTCACATAGTGCTCTTCCGTAACAGAGATTAGCAAATGATTTATGATAATTAATAAAACAACTTAACAAACAAATTATCCCATTGTGCTATGCACCATTCACAAAATTCAGTTCTATTGTCCGGATCGTATTCATATAATACTTTGAAGTAAACTTGGAACCTTTTTACTTGTTGCATTTAAAAGTGCGATGAACACTTTTAATAATCCAGTCTCACTAGTCGTTTAACGCAAGGATTTTGTTAACTACCGAGGGTAACACTGTGTCTTCGTTTAGAGGTTTATGGACGTACATTTTCTTCTAGAACGCTGTTTCTAAATATCAGGCATGGCGTTATCTGCCTCAAACATACTTCCGATACGGGTGATGGGGAGACACGCGAGAGAAAACTTGTCTTGCTAATTTTTGAACTGTCTTTACCGATCGGTGATCCTTTTCAAACCTCCAACGACGAACTTCTTCTCAAACGTTAGTCTTCTCTATGACGGATTATATGTCACCTCTCTGAGGGAGAGAATGTGATCCCGGGAAGGGAGGCAGTTATTGAAGACCAAGTGTCAGAAGGAGCTATTCCACAAAGTCAATAATGTCGTAATTACGAACTTATCATCATTTTTCACACAAGTGAATTGGTGATCACGACCTTATGGACTTTCAGGGACCTTCTTGCACTGAGCGACTCAGTTGTAATCTTTTTTACAAAAGAAATATAATGCAGCCCAGGTTATAAAAAACGGTTAATAACATATGAAGTGTACTATGAGAAAAATCTCTCCCTTCCTCCACCTTTAGAAGCAATATTTTTGACCAAATCATTTGAGCATTCCAGCTTCAATGCCGCGTCAGGGGTTGGGAATGTAAAACAAAACAGGGCGATGGTGGTATGAGCCAAAAAAATTGTCTAAAGGTCTTAAAAATTTCGATGGGAGATGGTCTGCTGATTGGAGAAGAACAAACATATTCGTGCAGGGCATTTTCTTTTCACTTTGTGATTACGATGGCAAAGAGATAGGGTAGTAAGGTAGGTCCAAACTAAAATAAAATGTTATAAATCTGGGTATACAGGATGCTTGTAACTCCTTACTGTAGTACGCACGTAGGTAAAAAGTTGTCTTTTAAGAATAAAACATATAATAACAAAGTGTAAAGGATTTAAATTTCCAGTAAATAACTGCCAAACAGAAAGCATCTGAATCGTACAGTGTGCCTTATACAACCTTGAATTAGTAGGTGGTAAAGAACAAGAAATCTTATATGGGCAGCCTGTGTCAAATTCTAAGAAGAAGAGTGCTTACTTTATGGGTTGACAAAGTGTGCAGAGTGTAAGTTTCCTTTGAAATGCAATGATGCGAGGAATGTTGTGCAGGGCTATTTGAACTGCGCTGGAAAGAATAAAAAACGGTTTACAAACAACAACCGTGGAAGAGATTAGTTCTAAAGCTTTATGGCAAGAAATAAGAGATTAACAGAAAGACTAGTTCAGAATATTAAGTGAAATGGAGCAACACTTAGCAGGGATCTTCTTATACAGTATTTTTTCAACTTGAAGAAATGCCTTGAAGGTTTGTCTCCTAGTAACATTATCAACTTTGACGAAACAAATTTTACAGACGATCCAGGACAAACAAAGGCAATTGTCAAGCGAGGAATAAAACATGCTGAAGGAATCATGGATTAATCTAAAACAAGTGTCATTGTAATTATTGCAGCTACAGATGATGGTCATGTGCTGCCAATTATTGTTGTATACAAAGCAAATCATCTGGATCCTACTTGGATTGAATATGCTGTAGGATTCAGAGCAAGCGTGATTGTTCCCTAAATCGAGATGATGTGTTGAAAAAACTTCCTGCTCCCCAGATGAACCGTGACGATTTACAACATCATTGGAGTGACGCATTGGATCTAAAGAACACAAGAAAAGAGACAACCACAAGCGTTGACAAATGGCACCGAAGATAAAAACACCTTGTCATCACCCTGGCAAGGGTGTTGTTATGACTGATTTCATTGATTTTGACGATGATGCTGTGGTAGATGGACTGCCAATGTTGAAGAGGAAACTAGCAGTGAGAACAGGGATATGAATGATGAAAGTACTTTTCGTTCTGGTAAATTTGTTCTGGTGTTCTTTTCCACTGGTAAAAAGAATACGAATTATATTGGCTAAGTTATTCCAATTGTTAACGGCGAAGTTGAAATAAGTTATTTACGGAAAAGAGGTGTTAAAGAAATTTACTTTGTCCCTTTGGATGTTCCAGATAATCAAATAACGCATTTCACACAAATTATAGCTGAACTGCAAAGCAAAGACATTAGTTGAGGTCGTAATGTTTTTTAAATATTGATTTCTCTGACATTTTGATATATAGCCTTGAATGCAACAGCTAAACTCAAGCCGTATTCTGTGATTAGTCAAGTTGAAGTTTGTAGTGTATGCTACAGAATATTCAAATAAACCTATGAACTCATATACTAACCAACGAACTAGTCTAACCTACCTAACAAACTAGTCTAAACTATTAGAAACTAACCTAAACTAACTATTGGTGAACCAACTTCACGTATGCAAATCATTGTAGTACACGGGTATAATGATGTAAATATGTAAAGCCCCAATATGATACAATTACACTCATTATGTTTGTGTGTTGAAATCATGAAGATCATATCTTTTATATATAATTTTGTTACTAATAGCTTTTACCTCAGTTATTAATCGTTATTAACAAGTTTTACCTTTCTTCAATAAGCACTAAGTCTATGCTGTTTGTAATGAAGTATTGCTTGCATTTCCGTTATTGATGCTGACAGTAGAGCATCGTATGATTATTTGGAGCAGGTTAGATGGCGGGATTTTTAATATGTCGCTGTGGTATAAGCTAGCATGAATTATATTTGGTGTTTTGAATGGAAACATTTGATCTAAGAGGCCAAGATACTATTTTTGTAATACTTCTAAATGCTAGAGCATGTACGCAATTGTTAATATTTTCTATGGTCTAAACCTGGAATGTCAATTGGTTTAGACATGTGTTATACTGGGACAAGTAAAAAACCAAAGGGGGTAATATCAAGACAGATAAAAAGAATCAATAAATAAATTGCAACGCAAGTTGTAATCCTGTTTAAATAAACGTTTCAATAAGTACCTGATTTTTGCTTTGCTATACATTAGTCCACCTGAGGAAACTAAGTTTTCTCGGGGCCAAGGATTATACAAAAATCGAGTTTAGCCTCACCCGCCGGGCTTGGGTCCATAAAAGCAGGCATCTCGATTGGTCATCATATCTATGATGAGACTCGTCTGACCACACATCAACCCACCTGAGAATAACACTAATGAAGAGTCTCACCGAAGTAAATCATCTTTAACCCA
>JAGDQP010013618.1:23738-47317 GCA_022664845.1 Lepisma saccharinum
AATAACACTAATGAAGAGTCTCACCGAAGTAAATCATCTTTAACCCATTACAGAACAACGTCTATTAACCATTACAATTTAGTGATCACTGGTGTACTTTGTGTGAATATAGTTTGATGTTAGAAAGCACACACGTTCACTTATACACTTTAAACATTAAAGTTTTTGCTCGTCTTTACTCCATTACGTGGATTATAGTTGTATTTCCACTGAGGATAAATCGGTTATCGATTTTACCCCACTAGATGGGGTGAAGTCGATCACTTTGTATGTTAGTATAGCTCTAATGTAATAACAATTAAAAAATTCTTCTGTATGTGTTTGAATTTGGAATCATCCAGGATTACTGGTATTATTTTTCGTGTCACTTAGATAGCGAATTTTAGCACAAATAACAGAAAAATTAAAAATAGTGATCGAATTCAACCCCGTTGACGGTAGCACTTTCAAAAGAATACAAATTCAAAATTAGGAACATACTGAAAGTACTAATTCGCTTCAAAGTACGAAAAGTAATTCAAAGCAGTCACCATTGTCTACTATATGTGGCGGTACAAAAGGGGTTTCCCACAAGTGCAACTTCATTATGAAACTTTTAAGAACCTACACCCAACGCGTAACTTTCGATAAGTGTGGATCAATTGGAATATCTCGGTGTGTGCACATAGTTATCATTATCATTTTAAAGTATGGAAGTAGTCCATCTTCCACTCCTAACTCTTCGCAATGTTAGTACTACTAGATGTACTCGAGATTTATGAACCAGTCTAGTTTTTTGCTCGCACAGTCTTTTACATTTCCAGCACTTTGCATGTTTTTTTTTCATGTTCATTTTATGTCAGGAGTGATGTACATTCTAATGTAATTCACACCTCGATTTTCGATTGTAGGGGAATTGTTTTGTCATTGATTGTTTATACATTTTCATTTTCTTACATATTAACATAAAAGACAATACATGCGGACTACATAAACATATATTGACTTGAGTCATCTTCGCTTATTTTTTCTACATGTATTTGATTCACCAATTGACGTCATTACTCTGTTATGTAGAACCCTGCTAATGGGCAATTGGAATACCATTTGTTGAAAATAAAACAGGCATTCTGATCTGGTGATTCTGTTTTTGTGGGCAACTTTTGTATATAGCTTTGACAGTAGTCTTTGTGTTGTATGAAAAGGTAACGCGCAATAATGAGGAAACGGTAGTTCTTGTACGTTTAATTTTTACGTAGTTTATACAATTTGTCAACCGTGACAGGACTAAGTTTTTTTTAAAACTATGGAGAAAACGAGGAAAATAATTGCAGTTGCGAGAGCGGTGTTCACGCGAGTTCAGTGCAGTGGAAGAAGCGTGTAATTCTGAATCTGCGGACCTAGTGGAAGTGCAAAATAAATTTAGTTTGCTCGAAGAGCAAATTTACTAATCTTCAAGAATATAGAATACAGTAACTTCCTGTTGGACAGTGATGTCAAGGAAGATGAATGAGTACCAAAAGCAGAGATTGCAGATGATTTAGACCCTAAGTTTTATAAAATCAGAATAATATAGAACAATTAAAAAGAAACATGCTTCCAAGAAAGTGTTTAGTGATGTGGGGCAGTGTTGAGAACGTAGAACACTAACGCAAGCTTAAGCTACGGGTTTTGAAGTTGGATAGTGACGTTAGAAATTGACTTTCTTTCTGGAGTCGGTTTAAAAGAATTGATGAACATCTGGATGTCTCAACCGGTGACAAGTTTCAGTACCAATACAATCTAATGTATCCAGGCCAAGAGCAAGACAGTTCGTGGAAAGTTTCCCTTTAAGTGAATATAATTACATCAAGGTTATTGAATTACTAAAATCTAATTTTGGCCGTCACGATATTTTAGTTAAAATGTATAATACTGGTGTTGCATAATATGAACGCCGATGGACCACTAGATGTTTTAGCAGTAACGTCAGATATGTGCGCAGCTATGCTTTATCAGTTAGTGGAAACCTGTTTGTCCGAATAACTTTTTCGTACCTTTCAAAGGACAATTACAACTGGTACAGATTACTCTGCTGAAAATAGACAGGAAAAATTAATGTTTTAAAGAAAGAAGAGAGAATAGCTATTGTTGTAGCAGATTTAGACTTTAGAAAAAAATAATAGGTCTACGGTAAAGAAAAGGGGAATTTGATCGTACCGAAGTTATTCCAACCTCGCCAGAGTTAGTTAGCCTGAAACCAGGTTGTTTGGTACGATCTTTGTAATAGTGCATTTTTTGTAATATTACACATGCAAGTGAGAGACTATTCCAGTGCACATGATTGGTCTCACTACGAAAAGGAATTAAGATACTGAAGGCGAAAGACTATTGATTTCGATGTTTGAGGCGCTAACACACTAGTAGAAGGTGCAGAGCGAAATTGAAATATATTTAAAACATATCTTTGATAGTACTTATACATTGGAAGTGCGTATATTTTTGAATACACAGTTAAAGTCAGGAATGTGGCAAGATCCAGATGGTTCATTAGTTTTATTGAAAGTTGTAGAGAATCGTTGTCTTACATTAAATACATTGTTCAGGCACAATGAATGTTCATCGCACCCAAAGTACATAAACACTTATGTCTGTCTGAGAAAATGATAATAAAACACTTAATATTATTGCAATATTTTCTTTCTGAAAAAAAAATCATAATACTTATTATGTTAAGTGCATGTGGTAGTGATAGCTATGTACCTCAAATATACTAATCACATTTTCTAGCTGCATCATTTATCGGTATTGAAGCAAAATAATTTATTGTTCTGAGAAAGTTTTCGTTCGTTCTTTGATATTTCGTTATATCGGTGCTGTGATTGTGGTCTCCTGCGTGGATCGAAGTAATATAGACTCTATATTCTGTAAGTCTTCTATAATATATTCAGTGCTTTTATTCATCTACGGCTTCACCACACATGTAAATGTATTTTTGGCAGCGAATGTCGTCTCTTCAGGACTTCAGAGGTATATACCGTGGGTTCAGGGGAGATTGATTCGTTGTCTGGCATCCGATCAGGAACACACGCAGTCACATCAATGGCGCTAGTCGCACAGGGACAGAGTGAAGCAAATTAGTAAACCCTTGAGTTACGCCTTGGTGACGGTTACTGGGAATTTGAGTAAGTTGATTGATTGAAATGAGTAAGATGGAACTTGAGAATATAAAGAAGGGGGAAGGTACCAAGAGTGAAGTCGTTCCACCTATGGTAGAAGACTTAAATAGAGCGCTTAAGCAAATCAATAGCATATTACAGGAACTGCGAACGGGGCAGTATGAAACTAAAATATAATTGATGAAGATGCAGAATGAAACCAATATCTCATTGTTGAAGATACAGGGTGAAACCAATACCTCATTGATGAAGATGCAGGATGAAACTAAAACATCATTGCTGGAGATGCAGGATGAAACCAATTCCTCATTACATAAAATGCAGGATGAAGCAAATACTTCATGGTAGAAGATGCAGACTGAATTTAGTACTTCGTTACAGGAAATTCAAGTTAATACCTCCGAGATTAAGGAAATGACAGCTCAAAATCTTAAAGATATAGAGGAATTAAAGGCAAAACAAAAATAGTTGACAGGGCAGTTTAAAGTGCTGGTTAATAAATGCGAATATAGAGCAAATAAATAACAGCAAGCCCGCCTGGAGTTGGCTGAAGATATGAAAAAGAACAAGAGCAGCTGGCGACAAAATGTAAGGAAGATATACATGAAGCGAAAGGAGAAAAGGAAAATAACGACATAGACCATGGATTAAGAGAAACGGCAGAAAATGATATCATGGAAGTACAGAGACAAGTTAACAATGCATGCGCAGAATGTTGCATCAAAAGTACAGCTCTTAATCATCGTATAAACGTGCTCGAGGACAAAATCACGGCGGTACAAGTAGTTAAAGAAAATACCTCTGGAACACATCACCGGTCAGTGAGCCTCGAGGGGACGATTCGGATCAAGTAAAGGTAACCTATCACGTTAATATATGTTATCCCGTTGATTCCGATTTGGGTGGACACAATGGTGGCTACAGCCTGCGGCGGCCAAGATATATTGAAAGTAGGAATATCTTGGCAAGTAGGACGTACGACACCAGGAGACAGACGTGGACGCGTTTATTCGCGGAAAGTACCTCTCCCAGACACATGAAAGTAGAGGTGTGTTACAATGTTCGGCGCATAACTCTACACGCGGAGCACATCGAAGAAAATATACGAACCACAACCACAGGTGTTGTATGGAAATGAGACGAAGATGTAGAGACAGTGAAGGCAGTTCAAATGAAAGTTGATACTCGGAAGAAGATTCATTTCATACCATTCCATCTATACATGGTTCAGAGAACTCATATGTAGAAGAAAGGCTCCAGTTAAGTGAAGGACGCAAGCAACGGCATGTTGAAGAGTCATTTAAAGAACGGCCCAGGCGCGGTTCACATAATTTAAGGATGAAGTTAGGCGAAATCAAATCGTTTACTACGTTTTCTGGCTCAACTGATGGGAGATCAGGGAAGTCATTCCTATCTCAGTTCGAGAGAGAAGCAATCATGGTGGGAATACCAGAGCCACAGTGGGTACGCCTATTTCCATTTGTTTTGAAAGCTTCAGCCTTATCTTGGTTTTTGTCTGACGCAAACCAATTCCACACTTACTCACAGTTTCGCAAAGCTTTTATGCAGTATTACCATTCAGATAATACTATCTGTGAATGCCTTGCTAGGTTGCGATCAACTCCGTTTAATCCACGTTTAAATATGAGCTTAGAGAGTTTTCTTATGGAAAGGTACAACGTTTTGATAGATTTGGATCCTCACACTTCAGAAATTCAGGTGTGTAATAGTTAAATATTGTTGATGCCCATTTCTTATCAGAAGCAGTTAGCGTCTTCATGAATTACGGATTTTTCGGAGATGTTGGAAATTGTTCGACGTTTCGAAGCTATCTTCAATTTATCGGATGCGAAGTCTCATATTTATGGTAATCATGCTAGTTCGTTTCAACCTAAGAATGTTCCTGCGAAAGCGTTGAAGGTAAACCAGGTGGATATACTGCCTAACAGGAAAGTGGATACGAGTGGCGTATCGGCAGAGGCATGTGAAACACAGCAAATACAGTCCAGTCCGGATAGAGGACAAAGACGTCGACGCTGCAGAAAAGGTCGAGGACGGAAGGCAAATATCGACGAGGAGGAAGTGAAGATAATACAGCCAGGAATCTAAACAGAGATGAAGGGGGATGCAGTGATAATGGAAATTGTGCATCAGGCGCCTGAAACGATAATTTTGGATAAAAATCTCAAACACCCCAAGGAGTTGAGGATCGTGACACCGTCTCGGGGAAGTAGTCAAGAAGACGATCCATCCCATGTAAATAATGTATACGGGGTGTTTCAGGACCTCTGGTACAAACTTCAGGAGGTGAATCCTCATGTCAAAACGAGAAAAAAAGTTCTTATGAACTCGCGCCCTATCATGAATAGTTTCTGCGTTAGAGGGCCCCGAAGAATTCCAAAACTATTTCAATGCGATTTATTTCGAATACTAATAGCTGTAGAGCTGGCGGGTCGTCGTTTCATCAGAGAAAACGGACCTGCTCGTTCGGAAAATGCACGTCAGCAGTGACGGGAAGGTGCGCGAGGGAATCCCCGATTGGAGTGGAGGATTCCCGAAGAATTGCACGACTAATGCGGGTCAAACAGAGCAAGTAGCCTATGACTTCCTACCAGAGAACAACACCACGTTGATTACAAGGTGATACCTCAAACAGA
This sequence comes from Lepisma saccharinum, assembly GCA_022664845.1. Lineage (NCBI taxonomy): Eukaryota > Metazoa > Arthropoda > Insecta > Zygentoma > Lepismatidae > Lepisma > Lepisma saccharinum. The sequence goes on from JAGDQP010013618.1 coordinate 29,533, forward strand.
TGCAAGATGGGGAAGAAATAAAGAATGTTTTGCGTGGTTGCATAATTTCACTCGGCAATCCATCGCACATTTTCCCATCACTTCTGACATGTGCATTTTCTGAACGAGCAAGTCTGATTTCTTTGACGAGACGATAGGCCGCAAGCTCTATAACTATTACTGTTTGAAATAAGTCGCCTTTAAATACATACTGCTATTATGCAACCATGCATAACATTCTTTATTCCTTCCCCATCTTGCACCTGCGTGAGGTATCGACTTGCAATCAAAGTAGTATTGTTCTCTGGTATTAAATCATTCTCTGCTTGCTCTGATCTACCAAATTTCGCTGTTCAATTCTGGGGGAATCCCTTATTTCTCTCGGGAATCCCTCACGCACTTTCCCATCAATTCTGACATGCACATTTTTCGAACGAGCAGGTCCGATTTCTTTGACGAGACAATGGACCGCAAAATCACCTTGAAATACAGTTGTGGACGATTTTGGGGACTTCTAGTGCCGAAACTACGCATGATAGTGCGGGTGTTGAAATGAACTTTTTTTTCTTGTTTTGATATGAGGATTCATCTCCCGAAGTTTGTACCAGAGGTCCTGAAACACCCTGTATATTTTTAATGTTGATTATAATCATATCTATGCTGAAGAATGGTCGCAGGAAGACGGAAGTAGTAGTTGTGACTCTGAAACTTTTGAAGAGTTAAAGCAAGAAGAACGTAAAACAAGTAAAGTGAATATATGTTTTATATCATTCTATTATAAGCCTTATGGACAGTGGCGCGAATATTAGCTTATACAGTGAAGAATTATGGAGGAAAATAAGTAATATAGTAACGCGACATGTGAAACCCAGCATGTTACCCCTGTAGACTTCACAGGTACACGGAAAATGGGAGTACTAGGTGATGTAATATTGCCCTTGTTAATAGGAGAATATTCGTGTGTATCACCGAGTGATGGTTGTCAAAGGTTTGAAGAAGTCGTTCTTGTTAGGAAGAGACTTTATGTCAAAATTCAAATGTTATTTAGACTTGATGAAGGAAAAGACACAATGACCACCAACAAGCTATCAGTGACGCTGCCTATGAGCGCAGATGTAACGAAAAAAGACAAGGGTGTGGCGAAGATGAATACTTCAATCAAGCAGCGCGATCAAAATGTTATTCATCCAGAAACTTCCCGCCGTGAGGTAGAGGTATCTCCAGATTTTAGGAAGGCAGGTGAAGAAAGTAGTGGTACGAGTCAAGTGATTGTAGCACATACAAAAATGTGATGTATATATTAAACATACAGTTAATCTTCCGCGGATGGATATGAAACCGCAACGTACATCAACATATATTAATAGTTACGTCCTGAAAGCAGATGAGAGTGTCAGCATGTCTGTGACTAAAACGAGCTTTGATAAATGCTTGACTGAAGGGATGCCTAATCTAATTATGAGAAGCAAGGGTAACATGAGAGTTAAACAAACTGGAGCTCACCGTGATGAAACAGAAGGAAGTCCGAGGATAGAGTCGTGTTTATACCATTGGGAATACGACTGGAAGGCTTAGGATGGATGGATGAACAACCAGAAAGGTTAGGTCGTGAAGAAAAGATATATGGTCTGCCATTCATACAAAATCTAAGGCACTCACAAGCACCAGTCATGCTGAAGAGAACAGAGTAACTGAAGTCGATCAGGAAGCTAAAGAAGAGAACATCTATGAGTGTGATAGCATATACGATGTGATACCTGGATGTTATCAGATTAGTGACGATAGCGGTGGCATAGTGACAGTTGACAGAGTCTCTATACTTCAGTGGGAGTTAACTTTGCCCAGAAGTACCACAGTTTACGACGCGATGAGGCGAGAAGCTTTAAATCAAGATGAAGAACGCAAAGTAACGGTAATTTATGTGAAAGAGGTAGCCTTAGTCGACAACGTGTTTTGCAAAGGACGAAGCGGACACCCGACGACAAGTAGAGGAGAGTGTATGGTAAAGGCCCCAACATAATTTGTTAAGCGATGCGCTTCTTAAGAGGAGATAAGTATAGCGGTGTCTAGGATTGAAGCATCTCCGGAAGAGCAGCGAAAGTTGTACGAAGTGTTGGTTCGGCATCGTTCTATCTTTACTAATTAGCCCAGAAGGGTAAAAGGCTTTATATACAAAATTGAAGTTGATACCGAAGAGTCTATTGTGAAGCAACAATAACCCATACTTTCTGTCACCGGGATAAGGTGAAACAGATACAGAAGTGACTTCAGTTTTGAGTCATCAGAAAGAACTTGTCTCGACATCAACCGTGGTGATTTTGAAGAAGAAAGAGCCAGGGGAAGTACATGTTTGCCTAGATTTAACAGCACTGAACTAAAGAACAAATCTTATGAAACTCAAGGTAGAAAGGATCGACGACCTATTCTCCAAGCTCGCCAGGTTGACCAAGGGTTCTTCCTTGGACTTAGTGTCATCCTACTGTCAGTTGCCGCTGGATTCTTCGTGTAAAGACCTGGTATCCTTCTCATTTCAAGGCCAATTGTATTCTTATCAGGTAGTACCCTACGGATACCGGAATGGAGCCGCTGCCCTGTTGGCAGCCTTACAGCTGACTGTGGGAGACGACATACTTCAGCACATTGATATTTATTCCGATGACATGTTTGTTCCCCGGAAAGATCTATAGGATCACCTGGAGTTACTTGGCAAAACGCTAACACGCTTGGGAGCAGCTGCCCACACATCACCGGAGGTCCGTCGGATGTCCAAACTACGTCCCGAATGTCCGAAGAGATCCGGGATATCATGGGACATCCATGGGATGTCCGCTGGACATCCGAAACAGGACGTCCAAATTATATCCATCCCGGATATCCCTCGGACATCCTCTTTATGTCCTACAATGTCCAGTATTTCCCTTCCAGATATAAGTGTGAAGATAGATTCAAAGACGAAAAAAATAATGTTGAGAAATTGGAGAAAGTATGTACTACCTTTACTGGAAGTGCTCTCTGAGCATTAAGGTACAACTAATTATTTGGGAAAATCTGCTATTTAATTTTGTCTAAAATACTCCTATTTTATTAAGTTGGTGTTTCATGCGCGTTAGTTTGCTTCAAATTCAGAAGGTTCCGAGTTTAAGTCAGAAACTGCATGTTCACCTTGGCTGAGATTTCCCAGTTTTCGGCAGTCCTTCCACGTACCGTGGTGGTTCTCGATTAATGATGGAGTCGCTTCCCTGTTATTCCTTATTAAAGGTCAATTTATGCTAATATAAAAATTCAGATAAATATGTGTGGTTTGAGTTATTTTGGTGTTTTATGAGTATGAAATGCTATTTTTAACTGCAGGCTTGGAAAGATATTTGACAAGGAACCTGTAAATTTCTTGCGAAACCTGAAATCAATTTGCCTATTGGGATTTTAGGAAAGTAGCTATCAGAAACGGAATCTGATCGTCATTTGTTGAAACGTTATTGGTGAATGGGAAATGCGCTTTCATTTGTTTTTGTTTATTCCAGCCGAGAGTGTAGGTTTATATATTTCGTGTAACGTTTTTATTTTAAGAAAAACTGAAGAATTGCAGTGACGATATTAGTTTATAGTAAATTGCTTATATACACTTGAGTTTCATTTAACTAAATCTGATGGGTCCAAGAGTGATTCGGTTAAACGAAAATTCGGTTAGGCCAGAAACGTAGTGATTGACATACTGTAGTTTGGTATTGTTTAACACGTTAAAAGAGCAACTTATTTTAAAATAAACATTTTTTTCAAACATAGGCCTACCACTATAATGTTAAAGTACAATACAGTACAGTACACGCTACTGAATTTACAAAGAACTTTAAAAAAAAACAGTGTCTTTTCTTATTTTTGGCTTTCATTATTGACCGCAAGAGTACCCGTTGCCTACTCTATTATACCGGGTGAGCGAATTATCTATAGAATGTTACCGGCAAGGCCGCTTTTAAGTTCCATATACGTGCAGATAGTGCAACTGGGCGTCAGACGGAATGTTGTGCTAGAGTGTGCTAGATAGTGCTAGAATGTTGAAACTTGCAACGTTTGTTCCTATTCTCCCTCTTACCTCACAATTTTAAGGTACTTCGACGACAAACGCATTTTACCGGTATTTCTTCACTATATATGCACTTCAGCACCCATATCATGAAAATCACTCTACGCATCACTTTTAATTGCTTTTCCCACTTTGAATCTTCACAAACGATCTCTCTTACGCCGTAGTATTTATACATTTTGAAAGTCTAGACACTTCAATGACATAGGGCTACGTTAGGCTAGAAAAGTCAGATTAGATCGTTTTTAAACTTGTGCATTTAAAATTCTACACATTTGACTGACATAGGGTTTAGTGTGATTACGTGTGCTTAGGTTAAATGAGGTTAGGTTAGCTCGGGTTATGTTAATTTAGGATAGGTTTAAGTTTGGTTAATTCAGGTTAGGTTAAGTTAGAATAGATTAGATTAGGCTAGGTTAGTTTAGGTTAGGTTGGTTCAGGTTAGGTTAGGTTATATTATCCCTGGTACACTATACAATGCAAGTCACATTTAATAGGCGTTCATTTTTGTAACAATTTGTCCGATTTACGAACCTGGCCTGCAACTGAACTATCTGTAAAATATGTAAAATTACCACATTGTGATGGTTTTGCAGTATTTCCTCTCTTGCACTGCTATTCCTCTTAAGATATATATTATTCATTTGTGTTTAAGACAATGAGAGTGAGTTAGACGCCCACTTATGTTTTAAGTCCACACATGTTCTGTAGGTTAAATAAAGTTTAGCGTATACCGTGTCTTTTATGATTTGTAACATTGTGTTGATCGCATTGAATTCAAGGGGTCGTGTGTTCCAATTCGCTATAGCTACTGTATTTATTTATCCGGTCATACTGTATTTATCCGGTGATAGAAGCTATCTGAGTAAGTAATAAACACCGACCTAGTAAGCGTCTTCAAAGAAGCATTGTGAATATACTTTTTTTAAATGACAGGAGTGCTTCCGGCGTCCGTGAAACAAGTTGGGGATAGAAGTTTTCATGTCATTTTTGTAGTACCGTTACTCCGTTACCGGGCCTGGATGGTACATTTAAATAAATTATGAATTCGTTGCTGTCCGATGGACAACTCTATACAGATCCTATAAATGTACGTTGCTGACCTAAAAAGGGCATCCGTAGAATGTCGAAAAGTCATGCTTACGGATGACCGATGACATCCGTATTTGTCCTTTAAATGTCCATTGCTGACCTAAAAAGGACGTCCATAGAATGTCCAAAAACCTTGCGTACGGATTTCCGATGGATATCCATACTTGTCCTTCAAATGTCCGTTGCGGATCTAAAAAGGACGTCCGTAGAATGTCCTAAAACCGTGAGTACGGATGTCCGATGGACATCCCTACATCTCCTATAAATGTCCCTTGGTACCTAAAAGGACGTCCGTCGGATGTCTACAGGAGTTGCGTATGGATGTCCTACGGACATCCATTGGACATCCGCGGGACCTTTTTCGGACATCCTATGGACATCCGACATGTCCGCCAAGGATATCCTAAGGATATCCATGGGATGTCCGTGTGTCGTCTGGGTGGTTTCACCGTTAACGTCAATAAGTGTAGGTGCTTATCAACAACAGTAAAGTTTCTGGGATTTGTAGTGCCACCGGAAGGAATATAAAAAGATCCGGAGTATGTGAAGGCAATTAAAGAACTCACTCCGCCTAGTAACTTAAAAGGTTTGCAACGAGTAGTAGGACTTATGAATTTTTGTTCCAAATTCATCTATGGATTTGCTGTAAAAGCAGGTTTATTATACGAGTTAATAAAAGCAGGCAATGGATGGAAATGGACTCCTGAGCATATCCTATGCTTCGAAAGGCTAAAGAGGAAGTTTTGTGAGAATGTGATGCTTTTTCACCCTGATCTTACAAAGGATTTTCATATCATCACTGATGAATCCACGGTCAGTACGGCCGCAATCTTGTACCAGATGGATGGGCAGGAAAAAAGAATAATTGGCTTCACCAGTAAATTACTCAAACCCTGCCAGGAAAAGTACCATTTACAGTGATTGAGCTGTTAGCTCTCGTACGTGCTGTAGTGGCGGAATCTCCTGATAGGACACAAAGTGCATGTGCTAACGGACCACCAAGCATTACTCCATCTTAAGAGCATTAAATTTTGGAACGGTAGATTATATAGATGGAACCTGGAGTTGCAAGATTTAGATATTAATATCACCTAATTACCAGGAGTATTCAATGTGGCAGCAGATGCTATATCACGATCAAAGACACCTGAGATTCAAAGGGAATATTTAAAACATCTCTTTCTGCTCATACCGGAAAGTTTACCCGCTACGAAGACTGAAGAAAAGCAGCTTGAAGATTGCGCCCTGAGCAAGTATTTTCGCATAGTAGATAGAGGAGCAGTTATAGGAAAAAATATCATCCTTGGAAAAAAGGCAGCTGATTACTTTTATAAGATAATCAATGGAGTATTAATGAAGAGAGATTTCCATGTACCAACGATATGGAGGATCAAGGTACACAGCACGTTAACTCAGGAAATTATTACCTGTCATCACGATGAAAGAGGACATTTCGGCGTGACCAAAACCCACTTCAACATTATAGAAAACTTCTTTTAGGAAGGAATGCGTACTGATATCAGAAGGCATATTTTGAACTGTGTGGTATGTCAGAGTCATAAAACAGAAACGCACCCACCGCGACGACTGTTGGAAACTATTTCGACGTCAGCACCACGTGATATACTTTCCATTGATCTCGTAGGGTTGCCACTTACACGTCAAAGGTATGCATATACATGCACCTGTTTGGATGTACACACGCGATATTTGATGGCGTACCCTTTAAGAAACGCAACTACTACATGTGTATGAAAGTTTCTGGATACTTATTTTTGCATTTAGGTCTTCCACGTATGATTTTAGCAGATAATGGTTCATGGTTTACGTCGAAGTGATTTGTCAGAGCCATGGAGAGCAAATGAATACGAGTGTGTCACACGACGCCGTACCACGCATCTTCAAATCCTGTCGAGAGGACACATAAGGAGATCAACAAACTATGGAGGCTATTTTGTGCTCAAAAGCATACCGAATGGGAGAAGTGTTTGACCGATATAGTTTTTCTTTTGAACCATAGTCTCTCGGAACATCTCGTGGCAGCCCCGATTCAATTGTATTTGCAAGTAAAGGCAGTCCGATGTTGGACCAGTTAGGGTTGACATCAGAACATAGGTATGACTCATCGTGGGATCAAAAATTGGTCATGAACGATGTGAAGAGGAAAGAAGCTGTTAGGAAGAGACTTGGCAAGCCGAAGTGGGCCATCTCATCTTTTTGGAGAATCATGCGTTGAGTAATGCTGCAGATAAGCATGTTAAGGAAATGTTTTGTCTGTATAACGGCCCGTTCTTGTGTGAAGAGAAGCCTAGTGCAAAGGTGTTGGTCATCATAAATCCATACAATGAGAGTATGAAGAATAAGATGTTAATGGACCAATGTAAGATTTGGAGACCTACTAAGCAAACATATGATGCTTGGCTTAATTATGTTCGAGAAAGAATTCCGAAAAAGTTGCTTGGAAAAATTGAAGAATATACAGCCAAACTAGTACTTTAGGGATGTTGTATATAGTAAAAGTTTAACTTAGAGGTACTTAGTAATTGATATATCATTAAATTACTAGATGACATTTCGTGAAGGAACATGTGCATAGATATACATAATTCTTAGCAAAATGCGTGAGAGGAGAATCTAGGAACAGGCTATACATATAGTTAGTAAGTTATATTATGTTGTTCCTGTAAATGTTTCTGATATATGTATGATATATAGGAAATGTTGTGTATAATATAAAATCGTAATCACTTTATGACTGACACTTGTCACTTTTAGTGGCGTACTTGGAAAAAATGTAAACTTTGTGTTCATATGTGATATAGTAGTAACCGATGTTTACAGTGAAGAATATGTGTTTGTATGTATATAGGTATACAGGCAGTTTTCCAAGATTCAAGCTCAATGATGAGCGTTATATATAACGGTATTATTATGCCATTATATACCACTAAATTTTAAATGTTTAATTGTATGACAGTGCGTTTATATTTTTATATTTTTTACTGAAGAAATTACTGTAAGGTCGACATTTGTTCAAACTGTTATCTGTGAAGATAAACTAACTTCGACTTGATAAGCGAACAAATGAACTGGTACCACTGCGAACAGAAACTTCTGGAAGGAAACAAACGAATAAAGCAGAAGAAGTGTGTGTTTTGAGCGGGACACAACGGAACAAAGGGCTCGGACGAAAATAGTTGTGTGCCGGGGCAGTTTGTCGTAGAAACGACTTGTCATTATCAACAATAAATTTCAGTGCCATGGAAAGCGTTTTACATAACTTGGGTAATGTGAAAAGGCAAATGAAATACGTCGCTGCAGTTAATTGTGTTGAGCAAGAAGTTGGCTCGCCAAAGTGCAGAGTGTTGACAGAAAAATACTCCCCGCGGCAAGAATCATTGCTAACCCACGATAAAGTGTCAGGCTTGTTATGTTAAAAGTATGCACACCGATCCTGGAGCTAAGTTGTGCAAGGAAATTGTTGGTTGTCCATGCAAGCAAGTTTACGCCAAGTAGTTGTTTTAAAAGTGCACTCAAAGGTTATTTAAACCTATGTTTTTTTCTTAATTCCGAAAGAACTATTATCGTAATTGAAGATATTGTAGACCACGTGTCACTATCGAAAGTCCGGAACAGAATAAATATATACAATAATATAATATATGAGGTTCTATATTGTTCAGTTCCTGTGTTGGATGCGAAAAGGTAAATCTGAGCAGTACAAGGTGTTTGTAGCAGCAATGCAAGTGTAACCTATAAAGTTTCCATAGCGAAGGAAAGGTGAAAATTATTCCTGTAAAGAGTTCAGTTAACAAGAAACGATGTTGGCATATGCTAATTTATAAGTGGAGTGGAGTGAAAAGTCAGTGACGACGAGAAATAAATGCATGTTTGTGGCAGCATTAGCCTGTTTTCATAAGTAATTCCCGATCTCGTGTAATAAGGAAAGCATTAATATAATCTGTTACTCAACAAATAGCAGTGTAGTGGTGCTAAGTGAGTTTTGTACAAGGGCATAATCCACTTCGTAGTAAAAGCCATAAGTGAGTCCTTGTAGGTGAAGTGTACTCAATTTGTGTTGTAAGTGCTGGTGCAAATATTATTTAGCGCCTACACAAGAGAAAGTGCGCTCCCTCTACACGAGAGACAAGTCGCCTGCGAGCGATGGGGGATTTATGTTATATGTATTCCGTCTGAGGGTATTTATGTAAAAAGTCAATTATTCAAAAAGTGATATATCGAAAGAAAAAACAATTATTAAGTAAGTGCAGTGTTTAAAGAAAATTCGGCATTACACATGAGAAAAAGGCCCACTCAGATTGTCAGACCGATCTCTTGCATGTGATCATGTTTGAAGCAGTGTCATTGCTCATCTAAGATTATAAATACGTATTGGAGTCTATAAAAGCCACTGTAAGTATTTTGATTGAGTAAGATTGTGAAGCAAACATATTTTTAATAATTGTGCTGTTAGTTGATGGTTAAAGCAAAATAACTGTGCCAAAATCGTTAATTATACTTACGTTGGCAACGTTTTTGCATATAAATGTCATTTAAAATATGTACAATATGCTCCTGTATTAAAGAAAAGCATCGCCTATTTGGCATTGATGCTATTGAACAGTTCGTAAACGCTGCAGTTTAGGTACGCCAAGTATTTACGTAATATATTGATAGTCAGGCGTAGGTAGGATAGGGTCTCCTCCACGCATAGTTCAGTATCATATCGTAGAACAGAGATATAATATAATCTGAGCTAACGAAGCTTAATTATCTCAGCTATCATAGCAAAAGTTCATGTTAAGTAGTTTAGAGGAAGTAAGCTTTATTGAGTACTGAACATATATTCCTCAGTAACTTATAGTAGCCAAGCAGCGCTCACACACACACACACACACATATATATATGTATGTGTATATATATATATATATATATATATATATATATATTAAAAAATCTTTCATAGTACTTACACATTGGAAGTGCGTATATTTTTGAATACACAGTTGGTCAGGATACTGTATCTGATTCTCATATGTGATATCTGTGGCAAGATCCAGATTTTTCATTAGTTTTATTGAAAGTTGTAGAGAATTGTTGTCTTACATTAAATACATTATTCAGGCACAACGAATGTTCATCGCACCCAAAGTACATGAACATTTATGTCTGTCTGAGAAAATGATAATAAAACAATATTATTGTAATATTTTCTTTCTGAAAAAAAAATCATAATTCTTATTATGTTAAGTGCATGTGGTAGTGATAGCTATGTACCTAAAATATACTAATCACATTTTCTAGCTGCATCATTTATCGGTATTGAAGCAAAATAATTTATTGTTCTGAGAAAGTTTTCGTTCGTCCTTTGATATTTCGTTATATCGGTGCTGTGATTGTGGTCTCCTGCGTGGATCGAAGTAATATAGACTCTATACTTTGTAGGTCTTCCATCATATATTCAGTGCTCTTATTCATCTCCGGCTTCACCCCATATGTAAACGTATTTTTGGCAGCGAAGGACGTCTCTTCAGGACTTCAGAGGTATATACCGGGGGTTCAGGGGAGATTGATTCGTTGTCTGGCATCCGATCCGAAACACGCAGTCGCAACATGATAGAGTTTAGGGACAAATTCCCTAACTTTATGTACGTGCTATTTATGTAAGTGAATGTGAATTTTGTCGTCGTACTGTGCATATTCGAACTGTTTTAAGGAAGAGTCCTCTCTCCATGTTCGAATCCTTATCTCTCTTCTTCCATCTTACCTCGCTCCATCTGCATGCCTAGTCCACCAAAAGCAATTGTTTGGCTTTTGCGAAGAAGCAAGGCGGCGGCCCCTTCCGTCCTCTTTCGCCGCCACTGAGTATTTGCTGGGTTTATTTCCACTTATTTTGAACCTATTGAAACGTATTTTTAGTTGTTGAACTTACGAATGTTATGTTCACACAAATGGGCCATCCCACCTCAAGTGGTCAAATTTTCAATATGGATGCCCTTTTAGTTAAATTTACTACATAGCTAAAGTAGCATATGAAATTAAGCTGTACAAACGATTTGCTCCATACATTTAATATCGGAATTTTAAAGATTCTGAATTTGGAAGTTGTAAATTACATGCTTGCTTGCCCTTCAGAGAAATAATTTTGAAAGATTGATTGCTTCTAAATTTGTTGAGTAGGTTAATCAATTTGCTTTACAGACAATAGAGTGCATGCCAATTCATTTTGCTTTGTTGTGGCATCGTAATGACAAACTGAAATATCTTTATTATTTCATTTCCTACGTTTCAATACCTTTCAAACAGTGTATCATACATCAAAATCGGTGAAGGGGTTCAAAAGTTATCACCTTTCTAGCCCAATCACAGAATTTTCCCAAATGATAGAAAGGACCTCTGTCATTCTATCTGTCTTTTTGCTTTAGTCCAAAGTGGTTTCAACCGGGGGGGGGGGGGGGGTTGGGGGGTCAATTGCTTGCTCCAACAAGTTGGAGTAAATTGAAGGTTCTTTCGTCGATAGGAGTACCATTTTCAAGATACGGCTCAAAATCGGCCTTTTGTATGAAGACTATGCACTTTTTTAATAGGCAGCCTTACAAAATAAGTGATATCAATATAAAAATCCCTTCCGGCTATATACAAGAGTGACGCAAGAATTCTATTTACAAAAGAGGTGATATCCATTTTGCGAATTATTTTCTTTGTGTCACTATGGTGGAAGGATATTAAATTTCCTAAATATATTGCAAAGGAAACATTTGTCTCACTTTTGTCTTTACCCCGAAGGGTTTTTTATACTGATACAATGTACAGAAAAAATTTTGCTCCTACTCTTTTAGGAGCTCGTTTGGTAAAAACTCATTCAAACTGTCAACTCTAGGTGCACTTCTATAGTAAAATTCATAAAAATCTAAAAAAATGCATGTTCTGAATTCAGAGTGGTTGTAGTCTGAATTTTCCAACGAATACTCGATTCCCGAAGATTTTAACTATTATTGAGATAATTTACTGGGTCATCGAAAAATATAATTACATCTCGTTTATCCGGACTTGATGGGATCGCACTCGTTCCGGATCAACAAAATTTACGATTTCTTCGTGTTATAGTACCCTTGCAAGTACAGAAATACTAACTCTATGGCTGACAGAACTCGCAAGTTCATTGCCGTAGTAACAAATGTGAGCAATCGGATTATATCCTCCGCGTCTTCAAGCGAGTTTTCATCTTGAGCATCTACTTCTCGAATGTCTCTTCTAATTTTGTCACCGCAATGATGTCACTGTCTTCCCAACGGCCTCTTTCTCTCTCTCTCTCTGGCGCATACCCACCACGATCGAATATAACTTCGTTTCCCCCGTTCTAACTACATGGCCTTCAAATCTTAGACGTCGTGATTTCATTATTTTTACAATGCCAGGTGAATCATACAGTCTGTGGAGTTCTTCATTATACAGTCTCCTTCACTCTGCGGTCATCACTTCCCGTTTCGTCCTGTATATAATTATTAAAACCTTGTTTTTAAACATATTTAATTTATGTTTATTTGCAATAGTATTACTCCAACTTTGACAACAAAAAATATTACGGGCAAAGGAATTGTTCTGTATATTTTTAATTTAAACTTCCTTGATATTAATTCCTAGGTTAGGTATTTCTGCACTGGATAGATTCATGAATTGTCCGAAACAAACTATGTCTTTTTTCTTCCACGACCTCATTTTTGCTTGTTACATTTGCTATTAAGTATTTAAATTTATTTACTTTCTCTATGATTTCATCCTTGATTATTAAGTCTCTATTCCCTACATCCTCTGTGTTCCGGCTTGTTAACATGTATTTTGTTTTTCTACGTTCACCTATAGACCAATCTTGTTTCAATCAGGTGAGAATCTCAAAATTATCTAACATATTGTTATGGTGGCGTGCGTTTTGCGACACTACGTGGATCATTTTGCGGCCCGACACAAGGTAGTCTTGCAGTTTGCGGCCAGGAACACTGATTCATAGTGAAATGCCAATTTTGAAACTGTTAGCACAGGTAACTAGATCGATATTTTCTTGTCTTTCAAAGTTGTAATACAAGTAAGAAGCTCGTTGCGTATTTCTGGTTAGGTAAAATTTAGTTACGGTAGCTTCATTTTCGGAGCAAGTTTCTGCAATTTAACAGACAAGGAAATTTATTTTGGGTTAAGCTATCTCCTATGCAATGTCATGGTTTAAGTGCTTAGCCATCAATTCCTTGCTTATTTTCGTTCCTTGTGACGCTTAATGCATTCATCATAACGGACTTTCTCTGGTAGTTTCTTCTCACCTTCACATTATTTTGTTACACTTTTCACTGCCTCCCGAGTTGCCTCCCGCATCTAATTCACATCAATTTCATGATTAATATGATCTTCATTATTACTTATGTCGGATAAAAGTTGAAAACTATTTGAGATTTTACGTTCGTAATCTACTTTCACGTTGAAAATATTTAATAGTTTTATCTCGAATTTAAGTTGTTAGAACTTAGTAACAATAATTTGGATTGGTAATTAGACATTGTACTGAAAGCTTATAAGTGTTCAAGGCTATAAGTATTATAGAAAAATCAAATTAGAAATAAGAAATATAGGTAAAACGGTTCAGGATTGAAGGATAGGTACTGAAATGTAAATAAAAGTTCCTAACATTCCTATTAAGGATAATTGTAATCCGAGCCTAGATTTCCCTAGACTACGAATGAGAACCAGTCTGTCCCATGTGGTAACTGTCCAAGATATAGACCTAGTTGCCTAAATCTGGCACAGTGGCATGTGTTCAACAGCAGAGCAGAGACAGGGGTGGTTGATGGGCGTCTTCCGGCCTACGGGCCTTAGTATATCTTGAACTTATATTTTCACAGTTCGCGATGCACACCTTGTCCCGTATTTTTCTGATTACTAACTCATTTTTCGTGTTACCTTCTGCTCCTCTGTACACCCCAACGTCCGTTTTGTAGGTATTTCTTCATCTATCTACTAATACATGCTCAATCTGGTTTTGTGTTCTGCCATCCGAGATGTCCATGTGTATTTGACTATATCTTTATATTTTAAGTACATGTTCTTTATTATTAGGATTTTCATTATAGCAAAGGTTATCAGTCTATCTTCATATTTGTTGCCGATTTCGTGAAGACTTGATTTGGCTGTAGTAGGTCTAAAACTTTCTTCCCTGCCTCTCTCGTGTTAAACAGCCTACTCAATTTTCGTATTTCACTTGGGTTATAAATCAAATAACCTATCTCAAAAAGAAAAGGCATGCGCATGCGCCGTGAACACGTATGGGGACTATGCAAGTAAAGCTCATATATTCTAGACCAATGGCACGAAGTGAGATGACGTGGTCAGTCATCTCTTGGCCACGCTTGGCCGCCTTTACTCCACAAGGTGCCCAGGAATACGAAGGACGCTTTGGTACTCGATTTGAAAAACGACTGAGTGCACCTCACTGAGACAGTCATTGAACTATAACGAGAAAATTCTCCAGCGTTCTGGCCGAGATTTGAAACTGATTCATAGTCAGAAGTGCTACCGCCTAAGTCACATCGACACCCAGTTCGTTTTCGGACACATCGAAATTCATTACTTTTTCAATTTCATATACACGTTGATGTGGTAAACCAACTTCGGACAAAAAGTAATGTCATGCGCAGACATGAATTAATGCCGAACAAGCCGTAGCGAGCGAAAGAGGATTAGATAAAATCAGGTTATATTCTTCTGCTTTTATTTTTATTCGTGATTTTGAATGCTTGTTTACTGTTTTCTGTCTTAATTGCACGTTATATATGTATGTAACGCATTTTGAAATTCTGAATGATATCACTTCCTTTCGGCAAATTTTTGAAAGCTTTTTCCCGGAATGGAAACTGTCACCTGATTTTAGCTTTGCGGAGCCCCAGACTTTCATGGGCCTGAGCGATATTCCTAGGTACACAGTTAAGATGTTATCACTAATGACAGTTCAAGACGCCGCCGACTATAAAATAAACAGATTGGTCGCGAAAAGCATGATTCATTTTCCTTGCGTTGCAAAGTGTACGATATTCTGTATGGTCGTAAATTGATCGGTAGCAAACGCACGGCCGTATAATTGACTACATGTATTCTGCTTATGAGTTCACTGAAACACATCTTTACTTATTGAAACATTGTTATCGGCATTTCAAATGTCATAATATTGTACAATTTTCACATTGTGATGATCCAATGAAAATCTATGAACCACTGATGAACTTTCCCATTGCATTCTAAATTCTTTAACATTGGGCACAATACAAAAATTGGGTTCAACGTAGAACTATTTTCTTTCCACATTAGTGGTCTCCAATTTTTAATTTCTGTAGGCACTTAGGCGCATTGGCAGGATATTACTCAATACTTCATAATATTTTGGAGTAAAAGATTCCGCGGTAATTATAACAGTCGGATATATCACCTTTTCTTAATAAATCAAACGTATTACTGAGGTTTCCTATTTCTTTTAAAGCTTTCCTTTCTCCTTATAGCACTTCAATTTATATAATTTCTTGACTAGTGCCGTTCCTCCCGGTTTGTTGAATTATCCTGGGATGTTGTCAATTTCTAATGCTTTAATATTTTTTATTGACATTTCTACATCGATCTAGCTAGACTCAAGTATCAACAATTGTGAGGTATGTCATTCTCCTGTTTTTTTTTTTAATTCCTCTGTTCTCCGGTGTGTACATTAAGCAGCTTGTTGAAGTAGCTGTTTCACACATCGTGAATTTTAGTCTGTTCCGCCTTAGATCTCCAGGTTGATTTGTAACCATCCATAGCCTTCGCTGGTAATCACTCCTTAACGAGTTTACACTTTTCTATAGATGTCTGGTGTGGTTTGTTATACCGTTTTTATTAATCCTCAAAATTTTCTGCGTCAGATATGTTCGCTTTTGTTTCTAATCCCGGACGTGGCGATACGTTTTGCTTTACTGTAGTGGTTTGCACTTGCCTTGGTTTAATTGCTTGGCCATCAATTTCTTGCTTATTTTCGTTCCTCATTGCATTCATCATAAAAGCTTGTTTCTGATCGTTTCTTCTCACCTACACGTTATTTTGTTAGACTCTTCACTTCGCCCCGAGTTGCCTCCCACATCTAATTCAGATCAATTTCACGATTACTATGATCTTTATTATTACTCATGTCGGATAAGAGTTGGAAACTATTTTAGATTTTACGTTCGTAATCTACTTTTACGTTCGAGTTATTTAATAGTGTTACCTGAAATTTAAGTTGTTATGGTTTAGTAACAAAAATTTGTATTTGTGGTTAGACTTTGCTCTGAAAGCTTATAAAAATTAAAGATTATAAGTGATATAGTAGAATCAAATTAGAAATAAATAATGTAGGTAAAACTTCAGGATTGAAGGATAGGTACTGAAATGAAAATAAGAGTTCCCAACATTCCTATTAAGAATAATTGTAATCCAAATCTAGATTTCCCTAGGTTAGGATTGGGAAACAGTCTGTCCCATGTGGAAACTGTCCAATGTATTGACCTAGTTACCTAAATCTCGCACAGTGGCGTGTGCTCTAGAGTAGAGCAGAGACAAGGGTGGTTGGTGGGTTTCTTTTGGCCAACGGACCGTAGTATGTCTTGAAATTCTCAGTTCGCGATGCACAACTTCTCCCGTATTTCTGTGATCACTAACTGATTTTTCGTGTTAATTCCTGCTCGTCTGTACATCCCAACGTTCATTTTGTAGGGGTATTTCTTCATCTATCTATTAATACGTGCTCAATCTGATTCTTTGTTTTGCCATCCGAGATGTCCATGTGTATTTGTTTATATCTTTATGTTGGAAGTACATGTTGTTTATTGTTAATGCAAAGGTTATCAGTCTACCTCCATTTTTGTTGCAGACTTCGTGAAGACTTGATTTGGCTATAATAGGTCTAAACTTTCTTCTCTCCCTCACCTCGTGTTAGTTTTTCGTATTACACTTGGATAATTAATCAAACAACCTATCTCGAAAAAGGTAAAGTTATGCGGATGCGCCGTGAAGGAGCACGGGAAATGCCGATGTAGCTCTCATATATTCTCGACCAGTGCCACGAAGTGTGATGAGGCGGGTAGTCACACGCTCGGCCGCTTTTACTCCACAAGATGCCCAGGAATACGAAGGACGCTCTGGTACTCAGTTTGATAGCGGTTGGATGCACCTTAATGCGCCATGCAAGGGAACACTGCGAGAGAAGTATCCAGCTTCCTGTTTAGGATTTCAACCCGCACCACCGGATTCGAAATCAGACGCACCAGCGCCGGATCCACTGAAACTCCTGATCCAGAAGTAGTAATGAAATAACGTATCTATCTCATCGAAAATGTATGTTTGTCGTTAGGATCAAATTCCTCGCTCTGAGCATGAACTTTATTTGAACCGTGTTGTACCATCTAATATGTATCGTAATGTAAGATAATTTTTAATTCGCGAACTCTATATTCTTAACCGCCGGAAGCATACTATTAATAATGAGGAATCTTGTTCCAAACTGGTATGACTGAGTTCGCCTGTGTATTTTTAAAGAAAAATATTTTTCGCGGGTTTTTATTGTACTTGAGTAATATGAGTATATTCTTTAA
>JAGDQP010013619.1:0-36829 GCA_022664845.1 Lepisma saccharinum
ATAAATCAATAACTAGTTTCTCGATAGCGCTCATATTTCGTTAGGGTATATAAGATGGCGGGTTTCATTGGGCCTGTTCATTTCAATTGGAACATCACTTCACTCAGTTCTAATAACAAAAAGTTTGCACGGAAATTAGTTAACCTATTAGGATAATTAGTTACCGTATTTATAATTTTATAATGAAAATACGAAAAATGATAAAAGTGTATTTATTTAAAGAGATTTATTCTGCACCTACCCCAATAAATTCAATCAAAAATACTTCGAAATCTACCTCAGCCTGTAGGCCTGCCGAAATGATTTTTTTAATTTACTGTGTAAAATCTTGAGCGGCGCTTATAATCGCATGACAAGTTTTTGGTCAAATTGTAGAAATAGAATGTAAGGTCCAACACTGAAATATACAGAATGGAGAGATACTTCTATCAAGTCTCAGATTTTGCAACCGATGACGAGCCATGAATGAATTTTCTGTAGTGATCGTATACCTACGTGACTGTTATATTTGCATAATAAACGGACCTTCAAAACCAACCATTTTTTTAGGAAAGCATATACATTGGACATATATTAGGGGGCATATATATATATGAGGCAATTCGAGGGGTGCATATATTCGAGACGGTATGTACAAATTAAGTGTATGATCTAAACTCAGGGTCTTCCCAATAACAGCGTATTGAAGTGCGTACAGCGAAACTAGCGTGAATTCTTTAAATGAAGAAAGCTAAACAAGTGAAAAGACCTGCCGCTTTGAGTCATCAAATTAAAGACGGCAACATAAATCGAGTCCGCTGACCCCAAATCTGAAATAAGTTTCAGACAGACGAACAAAGTGGAATTAACAGAATGCCATTGTGGGGTGGAGGGGCAAAAGGAAATTGAAATCGTCTCTTAATTTATCGTTACAGGAGTATTGAACTTTAGTGGACAATAATAACTTAGTCTGTAGTAACAACCAATTCACCGATCACCCACTGCTAAAAACGTGATCTCTCTGTCAGTAAACACGTGTCATTTTTTTATTTGGAATTTCATTTATAACCCATATCCATCGTTGGCTTAAGGTGATAGCGTACACGTGTAATTGATTCCGGTAATTCGTCGGTCTCTGGCGAAAAAGTTAATGAATTATGTTTCTGGTCTTCAGCACATGTGGCCTTATAGATCATTTTTTGTAGAAGCGGTGTAATTACATTTATTAAGCAGGATTGTTCCGTGTGGAGACGGTGTTCTGTAGAAGTAACAGGTTCTGTTATCAGTCTAAACAAGATTTGTTTTATTCTTTTAACAGCATAATCTTCTCTCAAAGCAGAACATAATTCTGTACCATGTATTTGTAAACGATTGTCACTTTATTGTTTACGAAAACAGTTAATTTTTCGTCAGAAAATAATTTGAACGCATTTGGAAAGAAAAAAAAATCATTCAAGTGTTTAAACTAAGTTTTTTTTTTTATTTTTTGTACATGTTAATTATGATTTCAAAGTCGTCCAAACTAATATCGAAAACATTCATTGTATGATAATGAATTGAAGGTTTCAGCGAGAGACTTGGGTAACCCACACCTAGTCAAAATTGAGCTTTTGACGGAATAATATACTATTGCCATCTACCGACTTTTGCCCAAACCACTGTTTGGTGTGGCTCTATCGGGAGGAGCAATATGCCATGAATAGAAAAGATTTTATTAAAATCACCACTCATGAAACAGCTATCAAGTCCACCTACCGGGAGAAAACTGTACTATCAGAAAAAGATGACGTCATATGGAAATTTAGAAATGTACGGAACTAGGGACGGTACAACTGGTTGGTTTGGCTTGGCTGTGGAGTGCGGAATAAGCCAAAGTATAAAGATTTTTTGTATTAGCATGTATTATGGATCAATTAACATTTTCCCTTTTTTTCTCAGAAAATTAAAATTGTGGGTTAACCTTATTATAGCTGAACCGTTCAATTTATGAGCTTATTATCGTGTAACTGCTTCTATGCATAAGATGTGTTTGCTCATCATTGGTTAATCAAGAGGTTCCGGTTGCATTGCTCTCAACGGGTCGGGTAGGACATTGAATCTTTAAATCGATTCGTCCCTATTTGAGAACTGAGAAGTCCATTAGTTCAAAATACAAGTTACGCTGTAGGTTCAGTCCTTAGGACATCATCTCCATCTGATAGAAAACTCATTGGTTCAATTTGATGGTATCATAGTACCTACGCAAAGTCCTGCCTACTGCCTTACTTTTGCCAGTCCCTGGAAGAGATGCTCTCCAAAGGATCTTATCCTTCGAACATGTAGCGGACTAGGTTATAGTTTCCTGTCCTGTCAATAGATGGAAGTTAAATAAAAACAAGTGAACACTACGATTCTACTAACAATCGCAGAGGCTTTGAGGATCACTTGATAACATCTCAGACACACAAATCTTCATTTTAATCAAATATGTTGGCAGCACTGACAACTCAGCAGTGGCGGCTCATCAGGTGAAGTTGGTGAAGTTCAACTTCACTTATTATTTTGATATGCATTAACTAAATATGCATTAATCAGTGTTAATTTGGACAGAAAGTCAGTCAACATCATCTAAGATCGAATAGTGGCATTATCAGTATCCTGTCGAAGCCCAGAAATCCCAGAATAAATGTTAATGAACAAGAATAGTAAGAACATGTTGATGGATTTTGGTAGTATTTCACCTATTATTTGTATCACGAGCCGCCACTGCAACTGAGATCCTTAGAGACGGGAACGAACACAATATTTTCCTATTGTTTCAATTAATGTTTAAGCCAAGTTTGGCCTGGAAACATATAGCGTTATGTAAACAAATGAAAAAATACATTTTAAAGTACATTAGCAACACTGACAACTGGCGTGCTTGGGAATGGTGACACCTAATTATTTTTCTATTGTGTCTAATAATGTTTGTACTAAATTTAATGCGGATACATTAAATGGTATAGAACCAAATTAAAAAAAATAGAATAGGTTGGCAACACTAGCAACCGGGATGCTAGGGAACGGGGTTACCCACAGTAGTTTTGTATTGTATCGAATAATGCTGATGCTAATTTGGGTGCAGATAGGTCTACCAGAATGGAATCAATTTGAATAATTGTATTTTAAAATAATGGATTGGCAACATTGATCCACTACACCAATGAAAACTGTTCCGGCAGCTATGGGCTAGTCCAGCTAAAACCTTTCCAACGATACCTCAGCGACTTCTCTACACCTTGTGTTGCCTGAAATGTACTTTTTGCGACACGGACGGACTGAGTAACCGATATTATAAGGTCCGTTTTCGTTAGCTACGCTCATCAAGGGACTTAAAATAAATTTGAATTGTTAAAAACTGGATTGTAACGTAGCATAGGCTTTAAGTTACTAATGAATGCGACGAAATGCATTAGGGAGACGATGACTTAAATTCAACGGCACTGTAATTTATAAGTTTCTCAAAGCATTAGAATTTTTTTCTTGAGAATGATCAAGAAAGACCAAAACGAAAAGTTACCGAGAAAAAATAACGTTAAAATAAGATATTTTGTTACCTTCGAGTAAAGAGAAAATAACTTTGATTTCAGATTGTTACATGAGACAAACTCACTCACTCATTGTTTCACTCTTTGAGTCGAGAAACATTGCTATGGAGGGGAACTACAAAAAGCGCTACAATAATCTTGGCGCTAAAGACCGTTATAACAAAAATAAGATGACACAACCAGATATTTTCCTTAGCATATGGTAATGTTTGTTTTTTTTTAAAAAAAACAGTTATTTCAGCGCGTTAATGATTATCAGAAAAAAATATTATTTACTAAACTCATGACTGGTCGGGCTAAGCCAAAGTTGCCTAAAGGTTTTACAAATTGAATTCGAAAAAAAAAGATTTTTTAAAAACACGCTGTTTTGAGCAAAGGAAAATGGGCTAAAAAGTAAAAAATAATAAATTTATGAATCGGAAAATAAAAGCGTGGGTGTTCTTAGATATTAAGATTTTATAAGGTAAGCAAGAGCACCCACGCTTATATTTTCATATTTCATAAAACTTAGCAATATAAAAAAATATATCATACATTTATACCAAAACTTCACATAGCGGAAAAATATAGAAAAACTAGGATTTTCCACCTGTGCCCCCCTGCAAAAATCCTGAATGCGCTGGGTCCGACCAACCATCGCCCTTTTTCTCATCTTCGAAATGTATAACTTCCTTCTCATGCAGATTTTCTGTGTTGTGGTGTACATTATGCACTTCAAACACTTATTTCAAAATCTGAGACTAAGTCCACAGACAAGCCAATTTCCACATCACCTTTGTACCCAGTCAGAATAAAGAAATAATACTTCTTGAGGAAGCAGGACCAATGACGCGTTCTCTTTTTACCGTGGTATTCCCAGTACGTATAATCCACTTAGTACATCCACTAACATTCTACAAGGTAAGCAACAAAGATTTTGCCGTTCTAGAGCAGTGATAAACAAAGAGCAATACAGTGGACGGTACGTATCTTTATCTATCGAAGTAAGCTCCATCAGCATCCAACACCTTTTGCAGCTGCACAATACCCTGGTGATAAAAGTCGACGGTCTTCGAGGCAAGAAGTCCGTAAGTGCGTTCCGCAGGTCTCCCTCATTGGCGAAGGATCTCCCACGGAGGTGGTTGTAAAGGGAATGAAACGGGGGTTAATATATTGGCGCAAGGTCCGGTGAATATAGTGCACGGCAGTGTCTCCCAGCCAAGTTGCTGAAGGGTCTCCTGGGTCCTCTTTGCCACATGTGGCTTGGAATTGTCGTTGACAAACAGCACATCCATGCGATTCACCAATGCCGACTCCTGCCGCAGTGCATGATGCACCCTTTGCAACAACTGTGAGTAGAGGTCAGCAGTGACTGTTTGACCAGGTGGAATGAGCTTACTTCTTGGCGACATGTCCACCTTACAGTAAGCATAACTTTTCCTGGGTGCAGAGGTGGTTTTGAGGTGTGAGGAACAGGGTCATGTGGCGACAACCAATGTCTGGTACGCTTGGACGTGTCATAGAGGACCCACTTTTCGTCACCAGTGGGCAAGCGATCAAATATGGGTGTGTTCAGGTGCCGAGTGAGCAAGGATAAACAGGCTGTCACTCGTTGTTCCTTGTTGGCTGCCGACAATATGTGTGGGGTACCCACTTGTTTAACCTGTATGACTTCCCTATCCCACGTAGGTGCAGTCTGGCTGTTTCAGTGGAAACATGGAACCTTCCTGCAAGTTCATCACATGTTAGACCACTATCCACCTTGTGGTTTGTTTTCAGGGCCTTGTCATCCAACGCATGCGATAGTCCACTGCGGTGTTCATCAGCAAGGCTCCCCGAACGGAATTTCTGGAACCAATGACTGTCGGTGCGTTCGTTCACGGCATTCTCACCAAATGCCTGGCATATGCAGCGACTTGATGCGGCAGCTGACAGGCCCACTTTAAAAGTTATACAACAAACACACGCGAACAAGCTGCTTCGATACATCAAATTTATCTTTTACACTGGACGAGCTATGACAGCTGTGTGTGAGCACCGTGCATGTATTACTGATGGTCGATGGTTAGACTAACTCCCCTATTGCTTGGTAGGCATGTGCGTCATTTCGTTTCCTCTCTATGAGCGCATGATTAATGGAACGTCAAAAACATTTTTGTTACTTTGTACAATACGCAAATTCTCTGTTTGTCCCCGTATTTACCGACCTCCTCAACCTCAAGTTCTCCCTGAAGAAGAAAGGACTGAAAGGTAGAAAGTTCTCCCTGAGGACATTATGCTAACATTTACCTTAATCTGTATTTTGCAAGTTTTAATACGTCGGTTTACGTCGTTTATTCAGATTTCAGTGCAAATAGATAGGAAATAACTTCCACAAACTATAGCAATGTTACGTACTTCTATAATGAATGTCATTCATTTGGAGTAGAAGTTAACAGAAACTTAAAAACTATATAAAAGCACTTTTGGGACACGGGACTGTCCCAAATGCATATTGACATAGCTTTGAAATTTCTGTGAACTTTTCTCTAAGTCTAATGGTATTCATTATTAAAGTACGTAGCATATGGTTTGTGGAAGTTATTTTCTGCTTATCTGGACAGAAATTTGAATAAACGATGTAAAACGAAAACCTGCTTGGATTCGACTATAATGAAACTTCTTTCCCAAACGTTATTATTATTATTATTAGTGACCAAAAAAAATATTAGTGGATTTTTTTAGAATTTCTGTACACTTTTAGCCCGAAAACCTCAATTGTTATTAATAGTTGTTAATATTATTATTTTGTATTTACTATTTTTCAAGGTGATACCAGGAGCTCACAGTGTGTTTGAATAGTATGAGAATCAATGAATACATAGAATTCATTGTAAATGTCTTTAGAAACCGTATCTTCAGTTTCACTATACGACATTTCAATTAGAATACATTCATTCATTTGCTCAGTTTCCCGGGCTTTTAGACCAATTACCTAAAAGAAAAAATCGGCCGGGTATCATCATAGCAAATATTTTTTCTTTTATTTTAATAGTTTCAGTTTTGTTGGTGACAAGGACAAGACAAAGGACACTACAAACATAACAAACAAAAAAATAACAAGGGACTTGAGTATATGTTCCTATTCTAACCTTTTCCTATAGAAACCCTTTCCAAGATAACTACTTATACTAGGTTGTATTAAGTGTTGTGTAACTAGGTTTGGCTATAATGGCTGTTATTATGAATCTTATTTAGACGAACACAGCTTTTTATTTATTTATACTGATATTTATATATAATTGTGAATGGTAATTCAATAAGAGGTAAAGCATCCATGGGAGACTTCAACCTGTAGGTGACACAACGGCTCTTCAGAGCACTCACCGCCCCCGTCGGAACGGAGAATCCATGCCGCCAATCTTTTCTTCGTATTATTCCCCTAATACTATTATTCTATATCAATTAGAATACAGTTCTTGGTTAGATTTTTACTCTATAGGCTTAGCTCTATTTACAAACTTCACACTAGCGCGGGAACCATCACCTTTAGTGGCCCGGTGACCCGGACTGACCCGAACGAAACTTCACCTCGAATTACTCGGGAGCTGGTTTCGACCCAAATGAGTCGCAACCCGGTATTGACCGAAATCACAAGAACGAGTTTACTTGGTGACTCAATTGACCCGGTGACAAAACTATGGTTAGAATCAATATTATAATATGTGAGGTTCCTTACAAAATTAATTTATGTACAATAATTTCATTTTTGAGAGTTTCAAAAGATTGTAATTCTTCAAGTTCAAACATAAAATTCTTTCAGAATGCCTTTCCGAGGGGAGTATTTGGACACCTCCGACAGAGTTTTTTTTTTTCAGGGATATGAGACTATTTCCATATGTTATCTCTATTGTTATTAACATTTTGCGTCGTATTTTTTGTGCTCTGGGAAGTAATACGCCCACTCTCGGTCATCCCAGAGAGAAGAACTGTTAATACGCAGTAGTGTACAATAAGGATAGAATTAAATATGAGCTTCGCTCTCCAGGTCACCGGGTCAGATCAGGTCACAGGGTTAGCCCAGCTCTCAAACATAGACCCGGTCCAAAAATGACCCGTTTCCGCTATGCTTCCCAAATTCGATTGTACACATCATTTTCAGGTTAACATTGCTTGCTAATGCCATAGACCTCATAATAGATAGACTTATCACGCTTCCCCATTTCTGGCTGCGCTAAAACTAATGTTTTTTTTGTTCAGAGCGCGTGATTTTGAATCCATCCGCTAGGTAGCTCTGCCATAGACCTCATAGTAGAAAACGACGTCTATGGCAGAGCTACCTAGCGGATGGATACGAGGCCAATGCTCATACACGCAACGCTTCTAGCCGTCCTTCTTGCCATCCATTACCAGGTTTTTACCATATGGCGCATGCTACCATTTTTCGATTCTAGTGCCAAAGATTGATACAGACACTCAGCGAGCGTAGCTCAGTTCGAAAATGATTCGCTTAGCAAACGGAATATCCTAGGAGCGCCCATCCTGACCGAGTTTTTCTACGTTTTTTCCTCAGCCACACAAGGCAAATGCCTCCAAAATAGTCCCCGGCCGATTACCTTCCAACATCCTCTCCCCTACCCTATCCCAGTCTGAGCCGGAGTTATCTGAAGGCCATAAACTAATTCAAAAAGATTGATATGTGCATGAGATCAGATTAAATGTTTCACGCACATTCTATTTCCCATGTCCATTAATATTATATTCAATTAATTGAAACCACCTCTTAATAATTTTTTGCTGTGCTCACGGGTAATTTATTTACTGCACATAATAATTTCGCCAGTTGCCTATAGGATTTCTCGACCACACTTTTTATCAGAGTTCAGTTTGAATTGTTTAGTTAAATAAAGACTTCTCGCCGCATACACACAAAAAAAATATTGGTGTTTATTGGTACCCCAAAAAGAGTAATAGAACACCTCTACCTCTACACTAACTCCAGTGCTGGGTAACACCAATTCTAGTGTTGGTTAACACTATCCGGGGTATCCAAAACCGTTTCTGGTGTTGACAAACACCTCTACCGGTATTCAGAAACACCGTTACGAGTGTTAATAAACATCATTGAAGGTGTTCTCTAACGCTTCTAGCGGTGCACTTTAACACTCCTAACGGTGTTTTTGAGTACTGGTAGAGGTGTTTGTCAACACCAGAAACGGTGTTGGACACCCCGGATGGTGTTAACCAACACTAGAATTGGTGTTACCCAGCACTGGAGTTGGTGTAGAGGTAGAGGTGTTGTATTACTCCTTTTGGGGTGGCAATAAACATCAATAATTGTTTTGAGTGTATCTCCCATTGCTGGATAATATCCTTACGTCTGAGTTAAAAACATATTTCATCCATTGAAGTCACGAAAGGAGTTCTCTGCTATAAGAACGATCACCAGGCTAATGTTACGATTGATTTTTGGGGAAAATATTTTCATACGCAAAATGAGGAAGGAGAACTACAGGGTTAAGCTGTTTTAAATTAATTATCGTTGTTCAATGGAACGTTTGACTACTCTGTATTTAGTTTCCGATCAAATTTATTCTTCCAGGAACACTATTCCTGTTTTATATTTCGTATTTTTTACCGCAACACCTTTCCGGCTCGTTTTAAACTCTGTACAAGCACACTTATACAGTATACTGAATATTCAGTTTACTATTGCATTGTGCATTTTTAATTCTGGGAGTTGCTCAAGGGTACTGAAGTAGTATTCAGTATTAGTTGACTCTTTCTACCATATACTAACATCCGGCTTCATATACTAACAATTTCAAAACTAACGAGAAAAATAAAATAACTTAAAAGTGAAACTCAGAATTCGTTCACAATTGAGGGACTATTAATGTTTTTTTTTTTAATTTGCTTCATATAATTTCCCCGAAAATATAAAAGTGTAAAAGAAAAGAAAATAATCTTGATGATCATCGTAATAATTACTAAGAAATATTTACGTATTATGTTCATTACGTATTTCTTTACGTAATTTCATTTAAGCAAAGAACTAAAACTTGAAAATATTTCTCCACATGTCGAACAGTCTCAATGAGTGGAAATAGAATTTGGCAGAATAAATTATTTTTATTTATAGAAACACTTAACTATAATCAATTAATGAACAATAACAAAAACAAGAAAGTAATGAACAAGAAAAAAACTACTACATTCTGCCAATGACAACTACTACAGAAACAAATGAATTAACAGAACAATAAACAGAAAAAGGCAAATTATATAGTTCCTCCCCTCAATATAAAATACTCCAACTCAGGAGTAGTTCAGTCTTCGTAGCGGGTATTAGTCATTATGGCCGTCTGGTTGAGTCCTTCTGTTTCTTAAGCAGTAGTACAAAAAGCCTATTCCAAACGATGCCACTCCAATTATCATTCGTCTCCTTCTCCTTCTTTGCCTTTCCTCTTCTTGTTCTTCCTCTTTCTTTCTCTGTTCCTCATCTGCTGCTTCTTGGTGTGCATCAGATACTGGCTGAGTTGGTGGTTGAGGAGCTGGTTGAGGTGAAGGTTGAGGTTCTGCAGGAGGAGCCGTTCTTACCTGTGGACTCCCAATTTCCATCAACAGCAGACGACGTTTTCTTCTCAGGTGTCTTAACTCTCTCTTCTTCCTAACAATACACTCATACGTTTCTCTCAGATCCGTGTCATAGTCCTCCATTTCCTTTTTATTGGCGGCTTCAATGACTATGGGCATCATACTGATTTTGCTGAATGAGCTTCGAATCGCAAGTTCTTTGATTCCTTCTTCTTTCTCTCCCACAAAACTTTCCCGTTCAAGCATATATTCCTCCCAGACAGCAATATCCCGAATTAGAGCATTAATATTTTGTTCGAGAGTTTTCAGACGAATTGCGTGAATCGGTGAAGCAGCCTGACTGGTTGAGGGGAGGTAAAATGAAGGGTCTGTTCCTAATAACATGTCGGAATCAGTTCCAAGTCGTGGGCCAAGAGTCCGTCTATGACAACACGCCCCGCATTTACATCCGAGAAAAACCCTTCGCATTTTGAATCACTTATCGCACGTTCTTAGTTTATAGTATAGTTCTATAACTTTTAGCACTTTGTATCGCTTGTTTCGCACGTTCTTAGTTTATAGTAGTTTCTATAACTGTTGGCACTTTTTTTCGCACTCTGTATCACTTTTAGCTTTTTCTAGCACTTCTCACAAACATCTACCACCACAGAGCCTTTGCATGCGACTGTGGGGGATCCATTGTGTCAAATGAATTTACTGATATTCATTTTTTGGAAACCTCCAGTCACATAAAACAGTGGCATAAATTAGACTTCTTTAGCTACATGTCTGTTCCTCTGTTCCATGTAACGCACTGCACTAACTATAGCAGAATACAACATATGTTGTAAACTTACCATAAACTACCAGTAATCCCTGGTAACAGTAAATTCATTTTCTAAAGAAATAGAAAATTCTATTAAACTGAAATAGTATTTGTTAAAAACAAATCTTGGTGAAAGAAAGATGAAAACATTTGTTCCGGTGATGGAATTTCTTCACTCCACTTGCAACTAAAGAACTATCCACTTTAGAACATGAAATAACAAAATAAAATATTTCACTTGCGCTTCACCAACTAACGAAGTCCAACAAGTTAAAACTGACTTATAAGATGTTAAATCAAAATTTTGTGCTTTCTATACCATCTATGAGAACTTTTGGCCAGGAAATAGTACATAAAATTGATGTTCATATTATTTCTTTCTTTGTTATTCTGGTTTTACTTTTGTTGATTCTTTTTTGTTTTTCGATAGATTTCTCATTTTCCACCTTATTTGAGTGTAGAGATATTTTATATACTGCAAATAGCTTTTATTTATTGCTAAGACTTGGTCACATTTGGTCCTCTTGCGTATATTTTTGGACAAACTAACGTCCAATTATTTCGTTTGTTTCCTGAGGAAATTTAAAATCTGCCTTGACTGATATTTTGATACTCTTCCTTCTCCGCTTCGATTCTGTCTCGTATTATAGCTCTTTTCCTTTCAATTTCTTCAAGGTCTCTTGCTAACCACAAACTCGTCTCTTATAAACGTAGAGCATCTCGCTACAAAAGTCGAACTGGAGGACTTGAAATGGCGCCTGCTATTTCGAAAAAAAATTAGAAAATAATGTCTAGACTTTCTGACCTGGGACCACATTAATGTCTCATTTTCAAACAAACCTATTACTTTCGTAAAACCACATTATATATCATGACAATGTAAAATTAAACTGTACCTATTGGAAATCCACCTATGGAACTCTTTGTGGTGATAACAAGCGACTAGTAAGTCTTCACATGAGCATAGGAAGTTAATTCTTAATTTAGATTTCGACAACAAGAATCTGTACTACAGTATAATACGCAACTATCAACTTTTTAAACTGCTACACTTCATTTTAATTATGAATAATTCGCCCTTCTTTTGGATCTATCAGTATTGAAATGACGGTAATTTATCTTCATTGTATATAACTTCTTTCTGAAGCCTTGTTGAAAGCCCATTTCTCATGTATAAGTTCGGGCGGAATACATAATCATATCGCCACTCTTCATATGAAGTGTCTCAAAGTCCAATGGTTAAAACTTTCAACTTGCAAATGTCATTATCATCTATTAATCCGGCTGAGAATCCTTTAATGAGGTTCTTATTTAATTCTGACAGCTGTTTTTATAGTGGATGGAGCTGCTGGTGGCAATGACTTCCGACACAAGAACACTTACAGGTACTTTAACGTATGGATAATGATTGTCTGTTCTTTAATGCTCACCATTGTATCAACATATATATTTTTTTAATCATTTCAGGCCCCAGAACTTCACACGAAATTATTATTTTTTTCTTTTTTTTTTTACAGAAGAGCCCTTCATATAGATATAATAAGAGAGGCTGTCATAAAAACTTTAAACTCGAGTGAACTTTCATTAAACATTGTCATATTTATGACTACGGATGACAAAAATGAATCTATTTTGTCATTATTGCAATTACTTTTTTGATTGTTGATGAAAATTTCCTCATAAATATATATGAACAATTATTAAAAAAATGTGTACTGGTGAAATGGTATAATTATTTTTGTAGTTTGTTTTACTATGGAAGTCGAATACTTTCGCAGCATAAAGATAAGACGTTTTCGCGATACTTCGAATACTTTCGCGATACTCGTATATTATGGCCTTTAATGCATACAAGATGTGCATTGGAACGTCGTACTTACACGGTGTATATATGTGATAAGCACAACTTGAGTGTTTCGCGACAGTAAATCCTGTCGAGCACTTCCCCATTAGGTTATATGAGCAAATCTCCAGTTCCGATACTGTTCGTTTACCGTTCCAGTTACTTTCGCCGATTGAGTTCCACCACTCCGTGACATGTCACAGAGTGTGCTGTCCTGTAGAGACATTTTTGAAAGCATTCAAGCACAGCTACTTGTCTGGCGTCGTCAGTAGGGCGTCGGGTTGTTGCGTGCGAGATTCGGGTTCGATCGGCCTGTATGAGAGTCTTCCTTTAAAATCATAATATTCGTATTAGTTAGTAATTACTAATTCATTACTAATAATTATACACATTTTAACGTACTTACTCTG
This sequence comes from Lepisma saccharinum, assembly GCA_022664845.1. Classification (NCBI taxonomy): domain Eukaryota; kingdom Metazoa; phylum Arthropoda; class Insecta; order Zygentoma; family Lepismatidae; genus Lepisma; species Lepisma saccharinum. The sequence continues at coordinate 13,162 of JAGDQP010013619.1, forward strand.
AGTTGAATTCAATCACCAAGCAGGGCATTTTCTTTTCCCTAATAATCCTTCGAACACGATCAAATACTCCTTCAATCAGATTCTTGGAGAAATCATTTCACAAACTCGTATGCCGCTCAATTATTTTAATAAAAAACTTTTTTTCAATATTTCCTGAATAAACTGGATTCTCTGATCGTAAACGAACCTAGACGAACCTTAATTAATATGAACTTACTGTGTGTGAATATTATTTACCTCAATCTGTGACTCTCTACAAATGGAAAACAGTGATTACTTCTGGCAACACTGGTTACTAGAGCTTTATCTTAACAATCGGAAGATCCTGGGAACAAATATTGCGGCAGCCTATCCTAAATGAAGTTTTCCTAGAGTTTTCTCCTCAGTTACAGCAGACAAATGCAGCCTTTGTACTCTGGTGGTCTTCTTTCCAATCCTCTCGCATGCTTTTTCCCAGCCCAAGCCGAAGTTTCCTAAACACCATAAAAAATTTCAACTTCCACCCGTATTCTCTCTTGTCATAATATTGATTGCAGAGTCAAATGGGTAATATATTAAGATCTACAGATGTTAATTGAATATGCGTTTTAAAGAGTTATTACCTATACACATGTTAGTATATGTTTCTCTTAATTCGGCACAACTATAAACATTTATCAGAATTTAAGAAGGAAGAAATCGTTTATGTTTGAAACAGTTGATGTATTGCAGAACTGTAACTAAATTTGCTAGCTAGAGGTGTTAAGTCAATAACTACTTGTTCATGATGCATGTCTATAAATTATATCTTGTACCGATCTTCTGTGTTTAGATTCCCTTAAGGAAACAACAATTACTGATTAGTCGCTCTTCTCAAAACAATAATTTTTCCATGTAATAAAATTGGGTAAGGTAAAAGGTAAAATGAATTTTATGGGCGGTAACAGCACTATGGCTTACGCCCGTCCCGATAAATAATAAAATTGGGGAATTGACTGTTACCCTAATTCGTGGAACATTGTTAGTCCCTATGCGCCATCTCCTCTAATAGGAAGAGTAGCTCGCGCCTGCTGCCCTGTTGCCAAGTTTTGTCTTTCTTATACATCGCTCTGCCTATTTCGTTAGTTTTACTGCTGTGTAGTGTGATTGTGTTGTTTTCTAGTTCATTGAATTAGTTTATGACCTTTAGGCAACTTTGGCTTACAAGCAAACATACTGATGGAGCAGAAAAGAATTATCTATTTATTTCTTCCGTCACGATTAGAATGTCTATGTATGTGCGCGTGACAAATTTTGGCCACTCTCGCGCGATTGCTTTGGGAGATTTCTAGTGTTTATTCGTAGTTGTGTTGTGAAGTTAATGATTGGAGTGGTTTCCCCGTACACATTGTGGTCGATTTTCGTTTGTATTGTTTGTATTTGTTAATCATCTTATATACTTTCTAGCGTTATTTGTATCATTTTATAGTGTTATCAGTATTGCGTACGAGTAAACACTATAGTTTGGCAACGCTGCGGAAGTATCGTCCGATTGCTAACGGCGTTATCCGAAGTTAATGGTTTCAAGCGGAGTGCTAGTATTTCCCCGCTACAATTGCTAGTTAACCCTTTGATTTGTGTTACCATGTATATCATATGAAACCTGTCCAAAGGGACGAGTTCCTAACTCTGAGAGATAGCTACTTCACCAAGCGAATGTCGGGGTGGTACCTTAATAAAGATCTTCTGTACCTTCCCCATTCTCTAATCTACTCTATCCCGACCTGAATGAAGGATGCCAAAAGTTCATAAATAAATTGAAATTCAAGTTGAAATTCGTAAGGAATAGCTTCATTTTCAACTAGAAATAAACAACTCTTAATTTGTTTCCGTTTAACGTCGCGTTAGAACCATACACACGCACAATCACTACGAAATGCTTCACTGCAATTGAACATAATCAAATACTGGCAAAAGGTATTTTTCTTTAGCTGGAAGTAGGAGAGCTTCAAACCAAGATTAAATTCTACAAGATTGATCAAATAAGGCTTCGAATCAACATTTATCATGAAGGCTGTGGATGTTGTTATGCAGGCGGGCAGTTATTTAGTGAGACGACTGTTTATCTTGCGTTGGCCGTGGGTGTTAATCTAATGCACCCAACATCAGAGATGGGAGTCTCTTTAAACCAGATTTCCACACACTCAGAGAAGATCAAACTTATGTGCTCCTAGCACAAAGTTACGTTTGAACATTTTTTTGTTTCAACAAACGCTTCTTCTTGTAAATGAGTTGATTGAACGAAGGCAAATAAACTCCTTGGTAATGCTTTTACAATCGAATACAAACAAAACTTTATCAATGTCTCAGTTCATCATCATCATCATCATTTTCAAGGCCATTAGCGTTGTTAGGAAAGTGACTGGTCTTATAAACCAGGTACGTGAATTTGGCCCAACCACATAAAGCTTTTAAGTCCAAAACCACACCAAGATGTTGTGCATATTTTGTGCTAATTTGTGCACACTATCCCATATTTTGTGCACGCTCCGTTTACCCCAGAAAACAAAATACAATGTGGTTTGGCCAACCTCACGCAGACCCAACCACATCAAGCTATCGGAATAAAAACCACTCCAGGATTTTGTGTTAATTTGTGCACACTATCCCATATTTTGTGCACGCTCGGTTTACCCCAGAAAACAAAAAACAATGTGGTTTGGCCAACCTCACGCAGACCTAACCACATCAAGCTATCGGAATAAAAACCACTCCATGATTTTGTGCTAATTTGTGCACGCTCGGTTTAGCTCAGAAAACAAAAACAATGTTTTGGGGCCAACTTCACGCTGGCCCAACCATATCAAGCTATCGAAATAAAAACCACTTCAGGATTTAGAGCATATTTTGTATTAATTTGTGCACACTATCCCATATTTTGTGCACGCTCGATTTGGCCCAGAAATAGAAAGATAGAATTGGCTTTAGCCCAGAAATAAGAAAAGGGAAGCTGGGTCAAAATCACCAAGGCCCAACCACATCAAGCTATCGGAATAAAAAACACTCCAGGATTTTGTGCATGTTTTGTGATAATTTGTACACACTATCCCATATTTTGTGCACGGTCGGTTTAGCCCAGAAATCGACAACAATAGGGTTGGGTTAAGCCGAGGAATAAAATAAAATGTAGTTCTTTCAGCATAACGCATGTTTTATATCGTCCCTGTTTTTAAAGTAATTATCCTGATTTAGTCCTTTTTTTTTCATGTATTGAAAGGCTTTTAGAAACATGATTGAATTGAAAATGGCTTTATTAGAGCGGGCGATGATGTAGTTATGATGGAGATTACTTCGCCCAATCCCAATGATATAATATAATATTTGTTGACAAGTTAAAATAGAATTATTATTATTATTTTGAAACGAACCCAGCACAACCAGACGCCCTTTAAAAATTACTGGAGGAGAAGTAGCTCATTTGGCATGTCATTCTTTTGATTGTGATCGAAACTTTATCAGCGGAAGGGATGTGACTCCATGCTTCACTTGTCGCTTTTTTTAAAAGGAATTTGTGGATGGTAACTGAAAACAAAAGAACAAAGATATGTGTTCAAATACTTTGTGCTGGGATCGACTACCCCATAGATTTCTGTAATATAACTATAGTGAGTGGGTGCGAAGGTTCTATATTTCTGCATCTAATTTTGTATTGAGTTTTGAAGATTGTAGAAGGCATTCTTGTGCTTCTAATTTTATATTGAGATTTAAAGATGTGTTAACCCTGATTGAACTTGTTGAAGCTAGAATCTTTGGAATACAATTTCAAGCTAGAATCTTTGGGATACAATCCTGGCTCGTGCCATGTGAACTTCGTGGTAAACGAAAATGGTGTGCGTGGGTTTCCTCAGGGCTCTTTTGTTTCCTCCCACTTTCTTTATTCCACCAATTCTCCCATCATCATCCATTCGGTCTGATCCAAGGTAGTTTTTCATTCCATTATGCAACCAACCCTTTGGCAAAATGTTAGCACCTTTCTATGTGTGTGTGTAGCACTTATACATGTGTCTTCACCTGTTGATACTTAAGCATTTTGCTTATCATTACAGTAGTAAAATCGTAATTCTGATAGTAGTAAAGAATATTTATTTTCAGAACAATTCTTTATATGAGTTACTAAAGCACGTACAAGCATTATTTATCTCCAATTTGCACATCTTTAACTCTGTAAGTTCCTCCAAACTCAAATATTAAAATTGAAATTCTAATGTAGTTCCTGACATGAGTGAATAAATTGTGTAATAATTAGAGTTTTATGTGGTCTTCCATCAGAAAAGGATCTTCAATGTTCCTGCGTGCAAGAACACCATTCAACAACTCCCTTCAAACTCAAATATCAAAGTTTAAATTTCCACCGTAGTTTCTCCTGACAAATGTACGTATAACATGAGAATAAATTAGATTTTTTTTTTTAATTTTGACCCAGCAGAGATATTGGTCCTCCAATATGCATAAAATACGAATTGTAGGATTTTTCAAAAATTAATAAAATATTAAAGAAGAATGTATCCGCTTTCATATTCTGTATACAATCAATATACTTTAATACTTTTATATTTTTCTTTATTTATTAGAATTTTGCACGGATACAGCAAACTCCAATTGACACCGTTCTTGTAACATTGGGATATAACAATCCAACAACAACCCTCACACGTAGTAATAATCTCCCCACACGTATAAATGCTTGTTTAGATAATTTGATTGTCTCCAAAGACACCACTTATACATTGCAGTACCATTGCTCCTGGCCCAGCCGATCATTTTCCACTTTGGGTCGTGTATGTACCTAATTTTAAATACAATAATATTAAGGACACTCTTGCAATCAAAAGTACTAGAGGACTGCAAGTTCAAAATATCCTCAATCTTAGAAATTATCTAGCTTCTGTTGACTTTGATGGATTGTTAAGTTTATGTGATGGCATGAATATAGCTTGGAATTCTCTCATGGAGGTGATTCAGTTCGGTATACAAACGCATTGCCCGATGGTCACAAAATACTTTCGTGACAAAAAACTATTAACCTCTGCGGCATGGTCAATAATCAATCAGGAATCCGGACAAAAGTGTAAAATAGACAAAATTGATATATCGGCTAATGAGCTAAATGATTTTTTGTAAACGCTGCTGGTCCCAGTATATGTACAGGCGTCGACATTGTTAAGAAGCAGACACCTATAAATATTTGCCCTACTACAAAAGATTCGTCGTCTCACAATGATTTGGAATGTAATGTTATATCACCTGTTTGTATTATTCTGGCCACAAAGGCTCTAAAGAAATAGTTATTCTGAGGATGTTTTTGGTCTATCAACATTTCTTTTGAAACATATCGTTAATATAATTGCCCCATATTTATGTATATTAATGAATAAATCCAGGATCATTGGCGAATTCCCGGAAATTTAAAAAAAAAACAATAGTTATCCCAATCTACAAGAAAGGCGATAAGAAGATACCTGCAAACTACCGCCCTATTACCTTGGTTACAATTTTTTCTAAGGTTTTTTGAAGGCATTATTACCAATCAAATACGAGATTATTTTGAACTTCACAAAATTTTGAATCCTTGTCAGTACGGTTTCCGCACTGGATTTAGTACTATTGACGCGGTAGAAAGGGTAGTTAGGGGGATCCTAAAAAAATTGAAAATAAACTAATAACCTCAGTCACCTTACTAGATCTGAACAAGGCCTTTGATTCTATCTCACATCCCTTGCTGATCGAAAAATTAAGATGTTATGGTATAACTGGTAGCATTTTAATCATCATTAGAACTTATTTACTGGATCGTAAATGGTAAACTTTCAGATCTTAGGATAGTCAATAGAGGAGTTCCATTATTGGACCTCTTTTGTTCGTTATATTCTTAAATGATCTCCCAAATGTTATGCAGGTTAAGCCGGTTCTTTATGCCGACGATACCACTATGGTCATGGGCCATAAAAATCTTGATACACTAATTTTAAGTAAAGATATGGAGTTGGGCAACATGTTAAACTGGTTCGTGGAGAACGATCTGAAAATTAATCATGACAAAACAGGAAATATTTTATTTTTCTTAAGCAACAGTACTACGATGCATAATAGGCAAAATTATATCAAATATATCCCTAACAATAGTAAGCGATTCTAAATCCAACAACTCGACCCTGATGTCAACATTTTTCTGCATGTATAATGACACACCACCATATCCAGTTTCATCTCTACAATAATAACTCAATAACTTGTAACTAGTTGGGACATATAGTGATATTTCACTTTCGTTTAACCAGTGTTCATTTAAAGAGACAATATGACAAGGCAATTCATCCAACAACACTTCCAATTCTGACATTTTGTTTCTTAAAGATTGAATATTCATGTGTGCAATAACAAACATATTATCACCTATAGTACAGTTACTCTGTCGAAAAACAGAGCCTTACCTTGCGAAAGGTCGGGTAGTTATGATTCTTGGATACGTTTTGTTTAGACTTCGGCGCGCGCCACTTCGAAAATTGGAAAACTTCGAAAATTTCGACTATTTTTTTTTCACGTGATCTATCTTAAATGTTGGGTTTTACTTCAGAAGAACAGTAAATTTGCTAACATTTGAGCGCAGAATGGATATTCGAAGTCCAATAGCTTACAAGACACAGATCGAAATTTAGGTAGTTTTTCAGAATGCGTTAAAAAAAAACACGCGTCAATAAGTTTTGATTATATAACCTCCTGACCGGTGAGGGTCATATAACCACCATCCTCCTAACCGGTGAGTTTTATGACGAAAATGGCCATTACCAACATTAAAGACTACTAAATCCGCTATAATTTGAATGAAAAATGGATTTCCTACGTCCAATAGTTTCCGAGATACAACTCTTCAAAATTTAGTTTTTTTTTTTTTAAAAGACATACAGATAAGCAGTATCATAAAAGTCTACTTTGTGAAACAAACATGTTACGATAATGAAAAACTTGAAATTACATGAAAACATAGTAAAAATATTTACAACTTTTGTCGCTTAGAAGAACAGCGAGTAATTTGTTCAACTTCCACGCTCACTATAACATCCACAAGCTGTTCAATTTCTAAAATATAATTTGCTGCCTGCTTGTCTAGACACTCAATCACTGATGGAGTGTACGTGTCTTCGGCGTCACTATCGTTAACTACCTTAGGCACATTTATGCAAGACTGTCCGATGCAAAGGTTGCATATCGATGACTAGTTGAGCCCTGCTTTTCTGCACACACACACACACACGCACGGCTGCATCCTGTTTTGCTCTACATGAAATCAATTTTAAAATGGATTCAGGGGGCTGGATCTTTTCCTGTTTTCTGAGGAGAGAGCCCGAGTTGTGCGCGCAACCAGCCCCATTCCAGGGGATTTTACGCAAGGTCGAACTATTTTTGCACTTGGTGGTATGACCTCAGGGTATGAAAACGTACATCATCCTGAGTTGGAGACAATCCTGCAAGTTAAAATTTGGTTTTCTTGCTGCCTTTTTGTAGCAAATTTACTCTTTTTTAATATTGGTAATGTCCACTTTCGTCATAAAACTCACCTGTCAGGAGATATTTTGAGATCAAAACTTTAACACGTGTTTTTTAAAACTACCTAAATTTCGAAGAGCTGTATCTTGGAAACTATTGGACTTACGAAATCTATTCTGTCCTCAAATTGTAGCAAATTTATCCTTCTTTAATATTGGTAATAACCACTTCTACCGTAAAACCCAATGTTTAAGAGATATCACGTGAAAAACAAAAAGGTAGAAATTTTCACGGCTTTTTCAATATTGCGGCACGCACGGCAGCGCGCCGAGGCCGAAAACTTTCATAAGGGCACCAACATAGAAAACAACAAAAAATCATAACTAACCGACCTTTTGCAAGGTACAATGTACAGATTTCCTGTTTGGTAATTTGTGATTGAAAGATCCCAGCTTCTGCAATCGTCATTTAGACATAAATGAGAAATGAACTTAACGCTTTTATCACTGCAGAAAATAGCGTGGAAGGTTTCTTCGTGTTCGTTAAAAAAGAACAGCAGAAGAGTAATTACTTCAAAGAAAGATTGAACTATTTTATCTACTTCAGAGTTCAAATGTGCGGAGATGGGTGCGACAGTTTAATGACGGTCGTCAAAATATTCACGATGAGGAACGAAGCGGGAGACCAACTGAATTCAATGAAGACTTGTTGGGTGTAATGGAAGAGAAGATTAGATAGAAAGACGTTTCACTCCACAACTGTCTTTAAACTGTCGCACCTATCTCCTGACCACTGAAGCTCTCATCCGATGTTCTTCATACACCCCAAAAATTTGACGGTGGAGGTCTGCTAATTTTACGTTCCTTGCATTCAAGTAACTCCCTTCGCACGCGGCGGGCGACTCGATTTTCAAGAACATTATTAACTCTCACTACGAAGCATCTGACCTGCTCTCCTGTCTCAAACTCCGTCAGTGTCTTGCCAATGAGTCCACAAACTCGGTGCGCATGCTCACAATCGCGATCGTACCGCCACTGCGGTAACAATTGACAAGAAAACATACTTTCTGGACGTAAAAGGTATAAATACCTTTTCATACATATGTATTTATGGTAGTGTTGAAGGAGGCATGAAAATTCAATTGCGACAGTGTGATCGGAATAAATATCCTCCACAATAGACCATACTGAAATGCTTGTCTTTGAAAAACAAATGTGTGCAACCTATTGTAAGCTTGTTTGCTTGATTATATATATATTTTAATTAAAGGATAATATGGAATATTGTGTGCCTTTAATCATGTTGTCATTGATAATTAACATTTTACTTGTAATAATCTCATAATTTTAAGCTTTGTTATACATGATTATTCGTATATTTTAGTAATGGCGTCAATATTTTTTTTTGAAATCATTTTTGCTTTCTTGAGTTTTCTTTGTGTTTAGAAACGGGAAATCCCTAGTCTAACAGAGTGAAGAAATTCAAGAACGGGTATATATGTACGTGTATACGCTGTCACGTGCATAAGCCCTTTGTACTCTGTGAATGTTAATAAGGTCGATCTTGTATTATAGTTTCCTTACATATGTAAGCTTTAAAGGTTTTTACGTGATCAGCCCGGATTTTTCGCGCGATGCATTATGGGTCAATATGCCATTTTATATTAGCAATTTGCTGCGCGGAAACTCAGACCGAATCTGTACTCTGAGGTGCGAACTTCTTGCCTTTTGCACCAAGATTCTCGCGGGAAGAACCACTCAAGTGACGTTGGACAATAGTCAAAGTGTAGTTTGTAACTTTCCCGTGAAGTGTGATTTTCGATATATCATGCACGAGCTAATATACGTAAAGGACTAGTTGTCTGAGATCACAAATCTGAAACTTAAATAAGTTTAATGTAGTTGGTATTTTACTCTTTGATGTTAAGTCGCACGGTGATTCTCGTCAAGCAGACCTCGGCGCATGAACCCTCGTTTAGTGTATTGCTCTATTGCTTGAAGGCCCGTGACAGTAACAGCTGATGAAGTGGTCATAACGTAGTGCTGGTGGAAGTCTGTAAAAATCAAACATCGGTCGATATTTCTTTAACGTTTTCTAATGCGAACCAAGTTTGTTGAAATATATCTATTCATACTAACTCAAAGCAAGCCGAATTTCATCGTGCTACGCGCATGAATGCATTTTTTTCAAGCAGCGTTTATTTGGTGAAATCGCTTCAAGCCAACTTATTTGTGGAAACTTTGGCAGCAGTGAGAATGATGTGCAGTTTTATTGTATGAATAAGGTGAACCTATGACAGCTTTTCACTTACCTTCTGGACTGTGTCTACCATTTTAACGTAGAACAGAAGAGCCTAGGAGTGAACGGCGAGGGATTTCATTGGTGGAAGCGATGTAATGTTATGTAATGCTTCATACACAATTTTTCGTGAAACTTTATCCACATTAAGTATGTCAAATGTGTTCTCATGCTTGCTTCAACCTCGAAAGAGAAACGTAGTTTGTTTGCATGATAATATTAAGTATATCGTCAGTTTACACATCGTATGTTGGGAATATCAGTTATCATTGATTTTCCTCTAACCATCTTGACACTAAAATTACATAAACGTATATTTCACATTCTAAATGTCACTCAGCCTCTGGTGTCTATTTCAATTTGTGATGACCCAACACTAATTTTCATATTATTGAAACCAACTGCCTTCGTTATAGCAGAAGAGTTACAATGCTATCGTGCTCGCCATTGTGTACGTGTAAAGCAGGATAAAACAAATCAAAGCGAAGCACAATATCTCCACGCTTTCGGAAGGGTTGTTAAACATTACCGGGTTACCTCGTTCAGAAACGTAATATTAAATCCCTGATGACTAAGAAAAACGAAACCATATTGTTACACTAATGCGTTTGTTTATTTTCTTGTGTGCGAAGCTGGAATTATATGTGCATTGTGAAACTATTACAACAGACAAAGTGTTCTGATGCTGAAAGATTATACATTTCAACTCAGGCTCTTTCTACAAACTGACTTCACCCTTTTTATATCTTATTCACGTTTGGCTACTTTCCTCTACATTTGTTGCGTTTTCTGTCTACCGTTACAGGCATATTCCCCCTTCCTCTCTGTTCTCTGCTGTGTCTCATTCAGGAGAATTGACTCCTACTTCGAATTCTTACCACAAATGAAAAGAATGCTTGGAATTAACTTCATATATTTTATTTTCTGTCTGCTCTTTTATATACATTAAGTTCATTTCCCTTAAAGTTAAAATATTCCTTCAATTTCTTTAGTTTCATTTGTTAATAATCACATACAAACCAAAACTTAATAAAATAGCAGTACTTGTATATGTACGAAGACGGTTATAATGAACTAAATATGTATCTTACAGATACAAACGAATCAATTAAGGGAAACCCTTACGACTTGGTAAGAAGTTTAAAATACTATCATAGACCTCATAATATATAGATTTAGCACGCTTCCCCATTTCTGGCTGCGCTAAAACTAATGGTATTTTGTTCAGAGCACGTGATTTTGAATCCATTCGCTAGGTAGCTCTGCCATAGACGTCATATGCTACTATGAGGTCTATGGCAGAGCTACCTAGCGGATGGATTCAAAATCATGTGCTCTAAACAAAAAACCATTAGTTTTAGTCTATCCTATCCGCTAAGTCTATCAATTATGAGGTCTGTGATACTATTTTGCAGATTATGTACAACCCACTGTAAACTAAACTATTTACAATGATAAGAAGACAATATGGGTCCACTCAATCGTGACAATAGATTTGCAGTCAAGGAACAACTTTTAAAGTTCAATTTTTTGAAACCAGTTAAATGACAGTCGTATTATCTATTACATCAATCAGAAATTATACGATGTAAGGCACAAAACTTCTAAAATGCTTATGTGATTATCTAAAACCACCAAATTAAAGTAAATAAATATAATGTGATCTCATACTAGGAGGAACGTTTAATTTCTCCCACCTGCCAATGAAAAGTAGTTGTTCCTAATTCGTTCTGACATCAACAGAATAACAATAAAAAAAAAAATAATTATCACTAACTCAAAAGCATATTTTTTATTTCTTCAGCAAAACCCAATGCCCATAATCTACCAGAGAACGCCCACACAATAGGTCATGTATACATATATTTTATTACACGTCTACAGGAGAAATATAATCATAAAACACTTCCATATGCGTAATGGGCAGAACAATCACTTCATGCGTACATCAATTCCTCTATGCCTATATGTTGAATAAAAACAACAAGTTCTCCAATTTCCAGTTCAACTTATTGTAATTTTCACATGTGAAAACATAAATAACAAACTATTTTTTTCTTCATACAAGGAATTACGTACAAAAATACAACTTTCTCTCTTCAAGAGATAATTAATTAAAACATAAAACAAGGTTTTACAATAATATAACTAACGTTTCTAAATACTCACTGATGTATTTAATTCTGCTGTTTAAATCCATTTCACACATGTACTTATATTTGACAGTATTTCTCATATCTAAATCTCTACTAAGCCATTATCTTTCGACAAAGTTATTATCGAGTACAAGTGAAAGTTCAAATTGAAATCACTTTCTAAGAATATATCGACGTTATATATATAACTATTAACTAAGTCAAGTCGTAAAGTAGCTTCAGAAATTCAATGTTCTGAACGATCAATGATTTATGAGAATATGCTTAACGTAAACCAGTTTGAAGAGGACACTTATTTGTTTACTTAATAATATTCAACACATTGATGGCACGATGAAAGTTATATACAAATTTAAAACAAAATACAGTAATTGTAAAACAATGTTGTTTCTTAATATTTCCTGGGTACACTCTGGAACTGGGTACCTTCTGTTCAGGGCCGAATTCATCGACATTCTTCTATTACTTTTAGTTTTATACAGATTCTAGTACTTAAAACGTCGACTATAGCTTCTGTCAAACTCACCAGGTCCTTCCATAGAGTATTCACGTCCTGAACCTCCAGGTTTATAATTTCTATCAAATGGTTCACGTCCTGACCTACTAAACTGATAACCTCCTCCATATCGTTCTGAAGAATGTGCAGGTGGTGATTTCCTACGCTCATAAACTGTACCCAGTCGTTCTTGAAAACGTTCGCGTATTGACCAATCATACCTGTACTCATTATCAGATGGTTCTGATTCACGTTCTAGGTTTATAGATTCAGATTGCTTTTGGAAATATTCACTTGTTCTCCTATCACTACTTCTTTTAGTTTCAGAAGATTTTCTTGATCTCGGAGACTCAATGTGCAGCCTATTGTCACTACTTTGTAAAAGATTTTGATATAGTCCTGGGTCACAATCACGATTTACATCATTTTGCCCACGCTGTGGCGTACTAGGATGTTGGTCTTGCTCCATAGTCTTTGGTGATATGACTGTTGATAACTGATCTCTTACAACACTTTTCACTTCACTACACAACGCATCCAAAATTTTTTGCTTCACTTCATCGCTCTTAAGAAGCTCTGAAATAGTTTTGTCCACTCCTTGTGAGCCTTGCTTTAATTGTACGCCGCTCGAGTTTCCACTGTATGGAACGCTATTGGGTGGATACAAATTAGGTCTTACTCCACCAGGATAAAAATTGGGACTTATTCCACCATACAGATTAGTGCTGGACTGCGAAATAGTTGACAGATTTCCTGTCTGACCAGTAATAAGTGCATCTATGTTTGAAGTAAAATTAGGTCTGAATCCACCAAGGCCAGTTTGCCCTGAATTAAATACACCTACATTAGGAGTAAAATTAGGTTTCAGTCCACCACAGTCAGTTTGTCCTGCATTATATGCACCTCTGTTAGGATAAGGTCCGAGTAAACCACGATCAGTTTGACCTACATTATATGCTCCTCTGTTAGAAGCAAAATTGGATCTGAGTCCACCACGATCAGCTTGTTCAACATTAAATGCACCTCTGTTAGGAGTAAAATTGGACCTAAGTCCACGACGATCAATTTGCCCTACATTAAAGGCATCTCTGCGTGGTTCACTGTTAGGAGTGAAATTGGGTCTAAGCCCGCCACGACCAGTTTGCTCTGCACTATATGCATCTCTGTTAGGAGGGAAATTGGGACGGAGTTCGCCACGCCGTACACCATAAGTGGTTTGGTTCCGATTAACATTTGATTCAAACCCACCGCTCTGTTTGCCTGCAGCATACTTATTACGTTGAACAAACATTTTACCCTTACCACGTGCTAAACCTTCGCGTTGAGCAAATGATCCTCTAGCTTTGGCCGGCGATTTGTTATATCGATTCGTATTGCATTTTAGGCTATTAATGACTTCTTCCGCTCGTACTAGGAGACTAGGTATTAGCTCTGCAAAAGGATTCAAAGGCTTGGTGTTTTTTTCTCTAAGATTTGAAACTTCTATTTTTATCTTTTTGCTTTTCTTCTGTTCGTCTTCTGAAGCTTTACGCTTCTCTTCTGTTGTACTTAGGAACAATGAAGGTTTTGGCAGTAGCAGAGGTGGACGTTTCAACACTAAAACCACCGCAGTGTAAGATGTGTGGGGTTTAACATCTATTGGAATAATCTTTACAGGATGGAAAGCTGTTTGTAAAGGCTGATTATCGGATATGCAGTAACTTTTAAGTAAGTCTACAATGGTTTTGAGGTCGTAAGAAATTACCACATCCTCGGTCACACGCATCTGATGACGAAGAGTATTTGCTAGTTTCCATTCTGTGAAAATAACAGAAGATTAATTTAAAACTTCAAACTATAACAAAAATAAGCTTCCCCCACTTACAAGATACAGTACGAGTATATTGGGTAAAAAATGTATCCAAAGCAAGGTTCTGTACGCTCTAAGATATGCTAAATTTGATAAATCGTGCTTAGTCTTTGACCACTAACATTTGTAATTATTACAAAGCATATTTATTGTGTCTACTGTTACTGAAGCTAAGACGTAAGTCACTTGCAAGTTTTGTATTGGGATAAACAATGTCCTTTGGTGATTTAATTGTTAAGATTGTACTATCTTTGTGCTATGCTATTTTTGTTAAAGGCAGCCTGATAAACTTAGGAAATGTTACTTTTACTTATGCTGTAAGCATCAGATCAAACCCTTAATTGAAAGTATCAACACAAAAGCTGGCTACTGTAATGAAGGGAAAACTAATTAGAACCAGTTAATAAAGCGGACTGTTTGCAAGCGATGACGTTGCCGTAGAGTGCTTTAGATTCGCTGTGCTTTGTATGCTACTTTCTTGTACTGATAACAAGTGTGAATACCGAATAAATCAAATGGCACGAAGGGGTTAAGATCATAGATATTTTGACGCTAAAGCATGTCTCGAAGTTCGTTTCAAAAAAGAGCATTTGCGGGAAGTGTTACTTCATTACTCCATTCTGAAGAAAAGTACTGCTGAAAGTTAATGTATACAGCAGGAACCTTAAGGTGTACATGCTCCATCTCAGGATACATGTGAACGCTGGTTTAAAGGCTTTAAAAGTGGTGATTTCGATGTGAAAGACAAGGACCGTCCAGGTCAACCGAACAATTGCAAGCATTTTGGAGCAAGTTACGTGTCAAACTCAAAAGCAACCTTGCAGAACGATCAAACGTTACTCAGCAAACAATTTCTGATGATTTACAAGCAATGGAAAAAATTGGAACGAAGGAAAATGGGTGTCAAATCAACTGACCGAAAGACAAATGGAAGAGAGAAAAGTCACCCGTGAACTCTTGCTTCAAAAGCTCTGAAGAAAGTCCTTTCTGTATCGACTAGTGACTGGCGATGAAAAGTGGCTGTATTTTAAGAATCCCAAACCCACCAAATCATGGGTTGATCTATGTCAACAACGACATCGACTGCAAGGCCAAATCGCTTCAGCAAGAAGATAATGCTCTATGTTTGGTGGGATCAGAAGGGTGTGCTCTATTATGAACTTCTGAAACCGTTAATAGTGATCGCTACCGACAACAAATAATCAATTTGGATCCCACGTTGATTGTAAAACGACAGCCATGAACCACAAGACACGGCAAAGTGATTTTATTTCATGATAAAGCATTATTACACACATCAAAAACAGTTATAAAGACACGTTAATGAATTTTAGATCTGGGATGTATTAACCCACCCGCCGTATTCACCAGATCTTGCTCCTTCAGACTGCCATTTGTTCCAATCGATAGCACACGCGCTGTCTTAAGCAGCACTTCACAACGTACGAAGAGTGGAAAAGTGGGTCTCTCAATAGTCTGCCTTCAAACCAGCAAAGTTTTATTGGGACGGCATCCACAAATTACTACCACTCTGTTTGTTTTCCAGGATATAAATAATAACTTTCCAGCCTTCCCACGAGAGCATACTAAAAGTAGAACTGTGCGGTCAATTTTGTAAACCAATTCGTCCTTTACTTGTACCGCACGTACTTAATTGTCCAACTGTATTTTATGGCGTTGTACTCAAAACTATATGCATCACTTATGGGCAATAAATTACCTTTGCCATAGAATGGTACCGTAATTAGGCCATACATAATAAATCAAAATAAGCATTATTCTAATCGACACACGTAGCTGGGAGTTGTTTTCGGAAAATTACACACACAAAACACTGTTAATATATATATATATATATAAAACAACGCACTTTTCACATACACATACGCATGATACACAAAACATTGATTATTGCAACTAGGACCACTGCTTGTATTACGCCTTTTATTATTATTTCTCACTTTAATTAATTTGAACTTGAACAAGAAACTAAGTGTACTTGAAGCTTTAGGAAACACTGGTTCCGAGAAACGAACGCGACCGAATGTTCAGATAAACGAACGGCAGTTAACGGATTCGCACTTTTATGCATGGTATCTGGCAAATGGCAGAGTCTCAGAGAACGAAATACTTTTCCTGGACAGTAAAATACAGCAATTAACACTATCTCACACTTGATGTTGTGCACTGAATTTTACTACAATTCACAGTCGTCCCATTATGACTGGATAAGTATTATTCAGTCTCGTCGTCTTTTCTTTGAACAAAGCTAACTTCGACTTTCGTGCAAATAACGTGGTTCATCCATCCCAAGCACTGTAGCGAGTGATGCAACTCACATACACGCATCACGGTGAAGAGTTTGTGTTCGTTACTATCCCCCCTTCCTAGTTTCACAAAACAAAAGTACCAATCAGAGGACGGGCTTCGATTCTCACCGAAGGTTCTGGTCGCTTAATTTAATTCTTTACAAATGATGGTATGTTCTTGTGTGTGATTGTTAACAATGACGTATATAAGTCCAAGCCACAGTTCTGATCCCTACCATGGCTATTCTTAACAAAGTAAGGCTATTAGTAGTCAGATTTCGTTTAATATCTTCGAAGAAATTGTAGCATCAAGAAGAGAAAATGAATGAGCAATATTCATTTTTGTTCTCCCTTTATTAGTAGCGAGCAATAAATATTTATAAGCAAAAAAAAAAAAATGATTGTGTGCAAGAATATTCAAACAAAACGTGCGAGTATTCTCTTGCATACATTTCACTTCTCATTTCTAAAGGTAATTCCATTTCTAGTGTGCTGGTCGTCATGTTGACTATGGTCCATGCACACTGGTCATCAAGAAATGGATGGCGATACGTACCAACCCTTTTTGAGAAAGAAGGACGCCTATTATTAGAAAAAGAAACGGAAATTTACGAGTCACACAAAAATGTATATAATTACGAGTTATATATTTGACCCTATATAGCTCAACATACTAACACAAAACATATTAGGTTCTTAAATGTATGCATAAAATACTAGTGTAAAATATATTACTCAACTTCGATGATCGAAAAAATGTAAAACTAGTAAAAATTATATTATTAATAAAATAGTAGTTTATGCTATATGGAATAATAACATTGTAAACACAGGATTTTTTTACTATGATGCTAGTATCGACAGAATGAAACATGTTATTCCACTTTTCTTCCGAAGATAAAAGATATATTTTATCAAATGTAAGAATTATGGAAAATAATTCTAAGCAAAGTATACATGCATATCATATCGAGTTATTAGGTTTTCTTATATTTAAGGGTCTGACATATAGTCCATTTTACATAATTATTATTTCAGACAATATAATCTACAACGGATAATTAATCCAATATTCTGTTTAACTAGTCAGTAGCAAAACTTATTGTTAAATGTTCGTGGAAACAAAACTGTTCATATGAATATTAAACTAGACCTATTTTTATAGAAATACACAGCTTATCATTTAGTTCGACATCTGCGTATTACATTTGCTCCCTTTTACCAATTGCCTTTTCACAGTATTTTTCGGATGAAATGGTTTTTCATTTTAATATGGTTCAATCAATTGGTTTTAAATATTTAAGGTAAGACGTCTTGTGGCAACCAGACCTACAGTACCGCTTATGTGACTTTGGTTAACCCCTGTGAGTGAACATTTATTGCTGAAACGTCTTATTCCCGATTTTTGGTCTCATTGAATTATCAAATTGTTGTATAGAAAGTCCTTTTATTCAAGTAATTTACTACACTTTTCACACAAATTAAGCTTTTAAGCCTGTGTAAATTATCCTGTTTCTTTAAATAGTAGTTGCATAGAATGACAGTACACTGTTCATATGATACTGCTTGTCCTATGTGGAGTATCATATCGTCGTCGGAACTGCAATTGTCCTATGTGGCATTTTCCCACTTTTCTATCAGTTTTGTGTACTCTGCATACTGTAGAAAAAATCATGTGGAAATGACTTCTACTTTTTGAGATATAGCAACTTTTCAGTACCTAAATTGTATTCCAGAAACTGTTTTTTGGCCTTCCTGAAAAATTCGTAGTTTGACACATAGGGATTGCAATTCCGACGACGATATGTTACTTTAAATCACTTTCCCAATAGAATGACTGGCACACTTCACACATGAAAACAAGATGTCCTGAGCGAATTATTATATGGCTTTTAAAAACACTTTGTTACAGAAGGATTTGCCACACTGCCCACATGTTTACCTTTTTCCTTTTCTGCGGGTCATCATATGCATTTAAAGTGCTATTTCTGATGTAATGACTTTATGCACTGCCCGAATGTGTCTAGTTTCTCTAGCGTGTACGTTATAATTTTCGTTTATAAATTGCCTTTCCTGTTGAATCACTTTTCACTCTCCGCAATAGCAGGTCGCTTCTCTCTTGGATATCAAATGCGCTTTTAAATTGCCTCTGATTGGCTTGCTACACTGCCACATGTACACCGCCTCTCTTCTTAGCGATCGTACGTGATTTTAAGCCGGCTTTCTGATTGAATGAGTTAGCACATTGACCACATGGCTAGTGATTTATTTTGTGGTAGCAGATTGCTTTTCAAATTAAATGTCTGATTGAATGACTTGCCATAATGCCCACACTATACCACATCCCCTGTGTGAGTTGCCATATGCGTTTTCAAATTACCTTTCCTATTGAATGATTTGCCACAATGCCAACATCTATACGGCTTCTCTCCTGAGTGAGTGATCATATGCGACTCTAAATTAAATTTCTGACTGAATGACTTGCAACACTGCAAACATATGTACTGCCTGTCTCCTGTGTGAGTTACCATATGCTTTCTCAAACAACCTTTCTGGGTGAATGACTTATTACACTGCCAACATGTGTACCGCTTCTCTCCCGTGTGAGTTACCATATGAGTTTTCAATGCACCTTTTCGATTGAATGACTTGTCACACTGCCCACATGCATACCGCTTATCTCCTGTGTGAATTACCATATGCATTTTCAAACTACTCTTCTGGCTGAATGACTTACCACACTGCCAACATGTGTACTGCTTGTCTCCTGTGTGAGTTATCATATGCCTTTTTAAATTACCTTTCTGATTGAATGTCTTCTCACACTGTGAACACATATACAAATGCCCTACTGTGTGAGCTACCAGATGCGTTTTTAAACTACTTTTGTGACTGAATGTCATGTTACACTGCCAACATGTGTGCCGCTTCTCTCCTGAGTGAGTTATCATATGAGTCTTTAAAATACATTTGAGTTTGAAAGACTTAGCACACAGCCCACATGTATACCGCTTCTCTCCTGTGTGAGTTATCATATGTGTTTTCAAAGTACGTTTCTGACTGAATGACTTGCCACATTGCCCACATGTATACTGTTTCTCTCCTGTGTGAATTACCATGTGCGTTTTCAAATGGCTTTTTAGATGGAATGCTTTGTCACACTGCCCACATGCATACCCCTTCTCTCGAGTGTGAATTAAAACATGTGCTTTCAAACTACCTTTCTGACTGAATGCCTTGTCACACTGTCCACATGTATACCGCTTCTCTCCTGTGTGAGTTACCATATGCCTTTGTAAGTCACAATTCTGGCTGAATGACTTGTCACACTGCCCACATGCGTGCTGCTTCTCTCCTGTGTGAGTTATCATATGTCTCTTTAATTTATTTATCTGACTGAATGACTTTCCACACTGTTCACAAATTAATATTTTCTTTTTATCTAGTCGAACATGTTTTAAATAATTTTTAGCCACAGACTTCTTAATCTCGTTGTCAATTGAAAATTTTGGTCTTGTAAACTTTGTTAGCACAGTTGGATTCCTAGACCTCCTAAGGTAAACAGATGAGTATAAAGGTTAGTGATTTCGATAACATGTTGACACTGATATACAAATATGTCTTAACCAAATTAATTTAATTTTATGTGTATAAAATTTGCCGCTAAGAGAAAAACATTTTTATGATAAATATGCTGACTGTTACATCTTTACTTTTCTTTATACTGAATCGCTACAGCCTGCATTAGTGTGATGTGAATCAACAAATAGGAACAACAGTTTAAGAGTAGTATAAAGCAACCCGCGTCCTTTATGAATTTGGTTGACTCCCTTGAAATTTTATCGAAAACGAAAAATTTGTAAAATTCGACACTTTAAATTAAAAATAAAATATTAACAATTAGATACTTACAAATTGTAATATAAAAAGTAACAATTTGATACTTACAAATTGTAGTCCTTAACCTTAAAGTAACAGTTTTGGGAAACCTGCGAGAAATCGTAGAACTACATATTTTGAAATTTGAATAACGTTCTATTAAAAAGATGCAGGAATTATAAGAATTACCTAGTCTTCAAATATTTATTATTTTTATTTTCTTCAATTTAATCTTGTAGAAAGATAAAATGAAACCTGGGATCACCATGAAGCTTTTAAAATAAATAAATCTTAATATATATAAAGTACTACTATATAAAAACTGTTGTACTAAGATACATGTATTTTTACACAATTATATTTATCGAAAACCTAATAATCTGATAAAAATATTGCTATTTGTAAGAAACATTTTTTTATTACCTATAATATTTAACATAAACGGTTTTAAAACATCTAAAATCTGCAATTCTTGTTCAACATACAGTGTAAATGTTCGAGAACCAAAATATCTCCACAGAGAATCTCGAAATCTGGAAACCAAAGAAAGTTGCATTTACCATCAACAAAACAAAGGCGCAGATTTTAAACATTGTATAAAATACGCCACCTAAATATTCTGTGCTCTTATATAATTAAATATTGCACAAATAAATCTTGCTTTTATTGGTTAGGTGATAATACAATGTATCATTTTTTGTTATAACAAATATTTATTAAGATATTCCTTGCAATTAAATTGAATTCGTTTAAGACATAATAGTCAACAGTGTCTGAGGCCGAATGCATGAAGATGAGAAATGGCAGGAATATATAAACTGTGAGGAAACGAGATAGACATAGAGCGTTTGTACAGCATATGCACAGAATGGGATACAACTGAAAATCCCAACCATCGATATAAGTGCTCTACTACTGAACTACCCCAGCGCTAGATACCGTTTCGAGAGACTGAACTCACAATTCTGGTTATTGCTTTCTGCTTCAGCTAATCTTCTCTCCTTGTATATGCACATTATTATATATTTAGTTTTGTTCACGTTCACCTATAGACCTACCTATTCCTCGTAAGCTTCTACTAAGACATCGCCGTTACTTCTTTGGAGTGTATCTATATAATCCCCGGACGAAGCTAAATAATTCCACTTCACTATTGCTTTTTTCTCTCATGGCAAACCTTCATGACAATAATATTGCCTTTAATTATAGTTCACACTTTCCCTGAACTTAAAGAACCATCCTTTTTCTCCTGTAAATTCTACACCTTTTGCGACAATAAAGGAATGAGCTCCTTACGTGCTCTTTATTTCCTGAGATACATTAGACGCTATATAAAAGAAGTAGCTAATATAAAGAAGTGATATAATAACTCCTTACTTCTTATATGCTTTCATTTAATTATGTTACGTTTAACGCTATATAACCGAAGTAGCTATTATAAAATATTATCCCAAAACCAACTTTTTACTTGCTGTTTTATTATAATACATTTAAATCCATATAGCATTATAACATTTGCTTCCGAAGTGGTTTTCTTTTCATTAGATAAAATAAAGATTTGCTGTAATACCAACATTTGTCCTTTTAACATCCTTTTACAATTGTAATGTATATTATGGTGATGAATCCATTGATTTGATCTGATAATCGTTATCGGAAATGTTTTGAATTTAGTGATGTGATTTGATTTTAATTTTCTTATGTTTTGTTGGAGCTGTTGCTGCTTTTGTGTTTAAGTACGATGCTTTGCTGCCGTTATCACAACAATCACATTTCAAATATTTGAATGTGTAATGGGTTTTTCTTCGCTTATATGGTTCTTTGTTTCCTTGAACGATATCTGCTGCTTCATCGAACTTTCTTAAATTTCTGCACATGATTCATCCTTTAATTCTGATGTAAATCAGGGCACGAATGTTGATTCTGCAGCATCTTCTGGAACCACAACAGTGGCTTTATCGGATAATGTATTCTCCTCTAGTGTTTATGCCTTGTTGCCGAGGAGTTCAAATGAGGCTTCTTGCCCTTATTGCGGCAAATGTTTTGCAAGTTCAAGAGGACTCTCTATTCGTTGCAAAACTCATCAGGATTCTAGTAGAACGAGTGTATCATTCTCTACTGCTCCTGTTCTCCTTCCGGCATCGTCTTCCAGTCTCGTCCACAGCAGTTCCAATGCACTCAAGTTCTCGCTATCTGAAACTAAGAAGTTGCTTATTAGATTAAAGTCTTCTATTCCTCTTCTTCGTCGAGTTCCCAGAGGTGCACGTTCTGCAATGGCGGATGCTCTCCATGCAGTGATTAGTCAAGCGGTCAGAACAAACGATGTAGATACCTGGATGGACATTTTTCTTTCCTTATGCTCTTCTGCGCGTACCACAACAGTCTGATCATGTGACTAATCTCACTACTTGGGTTAAGCAAGGAGTTCGTTGTTGGCTCGGCAATCATCGTGATGCAATGCCATGCCCTTCAACAAAACGACGGAAAACGAGCTCATCTCCTGATTCTTTCAACATCAAGATGGTTGAAAACAAGAATGTTGATGGAGATATTCGTGGTGCGCTTCGCTTACATAGTAGTTGCACCAGATGCCAATATCTTGAGAGATTTTAAAAAAACATCCACCTCCATCTAATTCTTTCATTTTGCCGGATCCTCCTCCTTCTGCTTCCATAATGTCTCGAGTGTCTGCCTCCGAACTCTTGAAAGCTATAAACTCTTTCCCTTCTGGATCCGCAGGTGGATTGGATGGTCTTCGTCCTTCGATTGTTAAAGATCTTTTGATGTGTAATGATGTTGGCTTAAAAGATCAACTCATTACTTCTTTATGTGATTTTATTTCTATTATCTCTTCTGGAGAAATACCTATGGATGTTCGTCCAATTTTCGTTGGCGCCACCTTGATCGCCTTAAGAAAGAAGTGTCGAGGAATTCGTCCCATTGCGATCGGTAATGTGTGGCGTCGTCTGACAGCAAAAATTATATGTTTTCGAATTCGTGATTCCGTTAATACTTCTTTTCTATCCCCTCATCAATTAGGAGTATGTGTTCCTTACGGTGCCAAGGCTGCTGTCCATGCCGCTCGTATTTACTTTTCATCTCATCATCGTCGTTCAAAAGCCGTCGTAAAGCTTGATTTTCGCAATGCCTTCAACGAATTAAATCGCGATGCCATGTT